>JAVQJG010254715.1:0-10617 GCA_036024015.1 Craterocephalus amniculus | reverse complement strand
AAACCACCAACAGAGCCAGAAATCTGGGTGTCGTCATGGACTCAGACCTGAACTTCAGTGGTCACATTAAGACAGTTGTGAAGTCAGCATATTATCACTTAAAGAACATATCGAGGATTAAAGGACTAATGTCTTCACAGGACTAGGGCTGCACGGTGGTGTAGTGGTTAGCACTGCGGCCTCACAGTGAGAAGGTTGCGGGTTCGAGTCAGGATTCCAGCCTTCCTGTGTGGAGTTTGCATGTTCTCCCCGTGTATGCGTGGGTTCTCACCGGGTACTCCGGCTTCCTCCCACTGTCCAAAGACATGCATGTGAGGTTAATTGGGCACTTTGAAAAATTCTCCCCAAGTGTGTGTGAGTGGTTGTCTGTCTCTCCATGTTGGCCCTGCGACAGACTGGCGACTGTACCCCGCCTCTCACTAGGCTCCAGCACACCTGCGACCCAATTGGATTAAGTGGTTCAGAAAATGGATGGATGGAATTTAAGATGGTTTTTATATGTAAATTATATCTAATAAAATATGTATAATCATGAAAATAAGGATAATCCAAAAACCATTGATCTCTATTAATTGGTCCCTCCTAGCCCCAATAACTACTGTAGAAGAAATCTCCAATGTAAGTCAAAGTAAAGCTGGGCTCTCAGGAGGATGGGGTGGGACCTACAGCTTTAGTTACAAATGGATCTCTGAGCTGTTTGTGTGACGGAAAATGATCGGGTCCACTCAGGAGGAGCTGGTTTCTGGTAGGAACATGACCCTACGATTCCTACCAATTCAATGCTCACCCATTTTTTAGACGTTTTTGCTGTGAAAAGCAAGACTTGTGGGGCTTTTAACTTTTCATAGAAATGTCATGGACCAGGCACAGTACGCTGGGACTCAGATTTCAGAAAGCGCATCATGTGGATGAAGATTCAGCATCTCTAGAAAAAACCACATGCAGCACCAGTTCATGACAGTAATGCTCACCGCAAATATGATGACAAGTAGGTAGAAGCCCACATACAGACGCCCGAGATGCATAGTGTAATCAGGGTTGGTGAGAAACAAAATTAAAACTCAACAAAATCCTTTTTTAGGTTACCTGATGGAACGGGAAAACACATGGTAGTGCGCGGTCCGGAAATAAGTTAATCATTTAAATTTACAGTTAATGTTTTCTGTCCTTTTCCGAATTACCAAAAATGTACCCCTGGGCCATATATGTGAAACCCTTTTAAAAGCAGTCATGGTGCTCTAGCAGTGACCAGCAGCCAGTGAAATCAGCCCCTTCAGGTGTCAGCATGTCTACGTAGCACTGCATCAGGATACTCTGCATAGCTTCATTAAATTAGGTATTAATATAAACTTATTCATGTTAATCAGAAAATATTGAAACAGCAGCGTTTCTTTGAGGTCAGCCTGGTTAGAAGGTGGACTTTCCACGCTCTATTTCCTCTCCCCAGATGTATGTTCGACACACGTTTCCATTTCCAAACATGCAAAGCAGTCATTTCTTTCTCTTCTTCCCTCCTAAACTCCCTAAAGTGTTTATCTTCCAAAACACAGCTGACCTTTGGCTTCGATGCTGCAAAAAGTCAAAGCTATTATTAAACTCCTGGGTGCCTCTCAACAATTACCTTCACACTCAGTATTTACAGCAGATGCAAGCCTATACTGCAGGAAATTAATTCAGGTGAGCGCTAGCATCGGTTCCATTATGTCACTTCTGTATTTTCTTGCAAAAAAAAAAAAAGAAATTGTGAAAGTTCAAATCAACAGATGCACCGCTTTGCATTTGTTACCAGTTTATCTGAATGGGCCATTGTGTTGATAAATACTTAAATGCTCTTAACTGTAGCTTAGGGGGACAGTAGGTGTTCTCTGTAATGATTAAACTCGCTTCCAAAATTAACAAAGAAATCTATTCAAATAGAGGAGAAGAGGTGTGCAGGTGTCTTTTAATTTTATTCATCTTCTCCTTTGCTGAGCCATTAGTGCTTTTTGTCTTTGCCCAGCTTTTGTGTGGGCGGCCGATCTAACAATTAAACTATTGTTGAGACAATTGAGAACTGATAAAACTGTGTAATATTCAAATGTTCCTATACTATAATTACTATTAAACCATTTAACCTTTCAGATATTTCCAGCCGGGAAGCTGGAGCTCTACCTCGGATAAAAGTTGATGTCAAAGTTGATGAGAAAAAAACAAAAACTGTATCTTGGAATAGTTTTTTTTTTTTAATGAGGACGTGTCAGATTTCCCTTTAAGATTTTGTATTTCACCTTCAAAAAGTTGATTGTGGGTCTCCAGTTTGCTCTGTGGGCAGCGGGAGATCAGGTGTACCGACTTTTGTCAGGGCAGGTGACAAATGGATGCAGAGGAAAAAAGCTTTTTTGGCCTTGATAAGTTGGTCTAACAGATGCTGCCTGTCCACGTGCACCTCCCCTCTGCCAGAAATATCAGGCTGGGAATTAGGAGAGGCGATGTATAATTTAACCGAACAAGTGACAGTTCATATGGCGCTGCAGCAAAGAGCCACAAAAGGAGTGCAGCTTGGTGCTGGAGACCCAGGCTCGCCTCGAGCCATCGCCTCCTCCTTAAAGGAGAGTAGGAAGGAAGGAGGGCGGGCGAAATGAGGAAAGAAAACACCGAGGTGGAACACACACATACACACACTTCACTCTTGCTCTCTGCTGGAAAGTGGAAAGAAGAACCTCCAGTGTGGTATAATGACTTTTCAGGGAAACAATAAGAAATAAATACCTTGGAGCTCCTCTATTAGTCAACACTTACAGATCTTTTTTTCCTCTCCCTCCCTCCCTCTCTCTCTCTGCCTCCTCCTGACTCTCTTGCTCTTAATGAGCCTCTTGTTGGAGCGGTAACGGACCGCTGCTCTGCTCCACGTCGTTCACGATGAGGAGACTGTTAGCTGTAATCACGCAGAGGCTTGAGATGGAGGGAGCGTGGATTAGCTACTTTACCGCGTGTGGAGTGTTTAACATGGCACCCGACGCTGTGCTCCTTCCTGTCTTCACTAGACAAACACTAGCTGTCATTAATTCCATTTGCTTATCACAATCACCTCCCTCCTCTCTCTCTTTCTCCCACCCTATTCATCCCTCCAAAAGCCTCCAATTTGGACCCTTCATCCCCCTTTTTTTCTGTTTTTATTTAAGCGTCAGTGCAAATTATTGCAGCCCGCTGTTAAGAATTACTAGGTAAGGAAGCTAAATGAAGATGAAGAATTGGAAAATGTTTCCAGTTGGAAGAATGTTGATTACTCGGGCCGTGGTCCTGGAGGATTCCTCACTATTTATCCTCATATTTTGGGCTGCCTCTCCCTTTCTGCTCCTCTCCATGCTTCTCCTGGGGCCTTAGAGAAGCAGCTTGCACTCAGCGCTGCCAAAAGAATTTATTAGAGCAAATGGTATTGTAAGCCCTATGGAAGGCATACCTTATGTGAAGATTTAAAAGATATTAGGAGGATGGCGCAGGCGGGAACCCAGGTGTGCTTGGTAATAACCATTGTTTTGAGTGTGTGTGTGTGCATGGGAGCCTGTGTGTATTTACATGTGGTTTAGTCGCTGTGTTTAAAGAGCTTCTGCCTGCAAAGACAAGAGGAGGAGCATAATGAAGCAAGACAGCAGAGCAGTCTGCTTCTGGTGTGTATATAGCTTCACTGTAAACCTGTGGTGAAGTCTCCAAGCAGTCTGCGTTAAAGCCACTTCATTCGAGGAGCAAGCCAGGACTAGCTCCCAGCTTTTATGTGGTCATCTCTCAGGCAGGAGGCAATTGCTTTCCTCCCCAACCCACTTCAGTCTGTGCCAAAAAGTCCCCAACACAACGAGTCCCCTTGTCTGCCACTTTGGATAAAAGCGCCTGTTAAATGGATGTAATGTCATTCAGGGTGCGTTAGCTTGGTCTTTATAAGTTACAGTAAGCTGCCAGTCACAGAGCCGGAAGCCGTTCATGTTGAACCTGTGAGAGGAACTGTCCTGTTACTGACTTTAAGTCGAGTACAGTTCCACATTGTGTGACATGTAACTTTCTTGAAGAGTTTCAGAGCAAAGTTAGCATTCAGTCCTCTTTTAGAATCAAAGAAAAAAAGATGATTGCTCCACAACAAGCTTTTTCAAAACCCTCCACATGAAAAGTATCCTATAGTTTGGCCAGTAATAGGGTCTGCTGGGCCAAAACTAGTTCAAACCCTGTTCATTTTAAGGCCAGATCTTTATGGACACAAGCATGTGCGTGCACATTTCGCAGCCAATGTTAAAAGGGAATTTAACATGAAGAGGTTCAGGCTGTTTGAATGTGTTGGAAGGACATAATGTCTTTAAAAAAGACAACAGAAATTTTTTCAGGATTTTGTCAGAGTGAATTACTCCATTTTAGATAAAGTTGCCTATTAAGGAAAATTTGCAACAAATGATGAACCACTGTGGGTCCATGATAACCCCAAACCCAGGGCATGAAAACATGGCAGCCCACTGCCCTCTACTAAACCTACCAGAGATGGGTACAATGCACGGCCTAATTTCCCAACTGGGATTAATTAAGTAAAAATTGTTACTCATTATCATTATTAATAAAGTGAGCCATATTCTACTTCATCCTCTAGGCCCTGAGGCTGTTTCTTAGACCTGTGCTTGAAAACTGCATGCCTGTAATGAAATGAGTAACCCTCTGCAACCACAAGCTCATTTGTGTCCAATCCAACTTGATTTAAAAACACTTTAAAACAACGTTGGAGCAAAGTGCTGTAAAGAAGAATAAAATCATGGAGAATAAAACTAATCAAAACATTAAAAAAGTTCAAATATAAACACAAGCAGAACGTCAACATCTGAAAGTCAGAAATCCCAGGAGAAAGTCAAATCAGGCAGAGGTGGCCTGTCTGATATTCAGAAATGGGTCCTTTCACAATCCGTCCAGCAACAGCAGTAATAAAGGGACTATAAGATAATACAGGATAAAATATGAAGGGACAACATGTAAATATCAGTATACGCGTTACTGGTGAAGAATAAATGAAGATGACACACAGCACCTGAAGAAGTTTCAGGCTCACCCAAAAAAAAAGAAAAAACACTGATGATGAATATGAAGATCCACTGATGTAGCTTACATTTCTATCCCATCACAGAGCAACATGTTAACAATATCTCTATTAAGGCAAACTCCGATGGAGTAAAGCAAAATAAAACTAAAGGTTTTAATATATTTTGGGAATTGTATCCAAAATGAAAACAAAATTAAAAGAAAACTAACTTTTAAAAGAAAGAAATTAAATGAAAACTGAAGCACAGAAACCTAAAATCAAAGTTAAGGACAGAAAGAAAAAAAAGATTCAATTCAAGCTTAAAGAAGTGGCAAGATATGACCAACTCAATTTTTATACCTAATAATAATATTTGTATGTTTTCCATTATTCAGAGCAAACATCCCAGGCCGGTGCAGGACGCGGCACAGAAGAAACATTAGCCGTTAGTCCTTCTGCTCCATCTTTAAATCTTTTTATTTATAACTAACTACCAGTCAGTGCAGGCTGACAAGTTTTAGTTAATTTCTCTAAATTCATTTCTGTCTTTACGTGTTCAAAAATGACTTCTCTCATAAAGACAAACCGTGTCCATTGAAAAATCAATTTTTGCCTCCAAAACTAAACTTGTAATGATTTCAGGTTCCTGTGCCGGCTGGAGCTGTTTTGGTGCTTAAAATGCGTATTAGTGTGGTATGGTAGCAACACCTTCCCCACATTATGCAGCTCAATTATTCCATGAGCAACACCTGCAAAACAAATTTGGCATTCAAATTTGCTAAGGATGATCAAACAACGCCGAAACACTGTCATTATTTCTCCCTCACATACGGCAGCGAGGGGAAAGGAGAGAGTGGGGGGAAAAAAAAGACAAGCTTTTTTTTCTGGATGCACTGAATTAACTATTCAGCTGGAAGCAAACTTCATTTTATAGGTTTCATTCACCTCATTTCCCAAAGTGTATTTAACTGCCGTCGCAAAAAAACAACAACATAAATCGATTTGGATCCACGAAATCTCACCTGCCAGGGAGAAAAAATACAAATAATTATTCTGAATGTAGTCTGTAGGAAACTTTTTGGAGTTTAATCACTCATGTGAAGGGCTTACATCGGATAACGTTAAATTCTAACCGCAGATGTTTTTTTCGTTCCTTGACTCTCTCATTGAAGTTGACGCAGATTCTTAAAAGGTTTGGTCTGGGTAAGAAAATGGCGGCCGTTGTCCGCTAAACTAGCCTCGCACTCCGACGTTGGATAAAAGAAGAATCAGGTCTGATGAACTGCCCCTCCCCGGGTATAATTCTGTAATAGCTATAATCAGGCCGTTGTGAGCGCACGAATATACATGGCCTGCATCAGCTGCAATCCTGTTGGTGGTCAATATTCTTGAAGCTCTGCCAGTCGGGGAATATTCCTGCTTCCCTGCTCTGCCTTAATGTTATCAGGTAACACACACACTGGCATTAAATCCCACAACCTTATAAAAACCTCTTTTTGGAAGCCTTCACAGCAGACAATGCAGCTTTCACCAAAAGCCCTTAAAGTGTTCGTGTTTTAATGTCATTACGGCAACCACGAAGCAGCACACAGACCAGGCAGGAGGAGGAAAGGCAAAAAAAAAAAAGAAACCCTACACAAGACCTCAAGGTACATTTGCTCTGAGCAGAGACAAAAAGACTCCAGCAAAGGCAAAAACAAACAGGAAGGGTTTATTACGTTTACGGCGTGAATGGTGGAACAACGGCCTCGGCAGTCCTCGCTGACAGCTTCTAAAGCCGCAGATTTGTGCCCATTAGTCACACATTTTAGCAAGAAGGTGGTTTCTAAAGTGCATTGATAGGGATTACAGTTCTATCCTTTCCTGTCTTTCTTTCAGCAAGGAAACATGCGGCTGATTCCTGAGATGCCAGGAGGTTTCTGCAAAGAAAGGAGTGGGGGAACTATTGTATTTGTTTTCTAAAATGGCAAGCCATAGGGTATTAACGGGCTTAATCTGCGATTAATATTTTAATGATAGAAAATAAGCAGCCGATTCTTAAGTTTTACAGCGCCCCACTCCACCGGAAGCTTTATTTACACGCAGTCTGGGAGAAAAGAGAAAAAAGGCAAGATGAATGCGAAACACGTTGGGTTTGACATTACATGGTGGCACTTGGGTGCGATTACACCACGAGGGATTTGAATAATCTCAGGTTATTGAGTTTGAGATATTTTGTAATCATAGATTAGTTTAAACAGCAACAATTCTTAACCACGCTCTCCAACGCTAGGGATTAAAGCAGATAAGAGTCAGTGTCAGCGAATTCAAAATTCATCATTTCAGGCCTCATTAGTCTCCTTTGCACTGTGAAGGCTCGTCCCTTTTGAAACGCTCATACTTTCGGGTCAGAGAAAGTTGACAACTTATTAAGACTTCAAGCAGATGACATTATTTTACAAGGATATAAAATGTTTTTCAGACAGTAGAAAATAAGCAGGTTTGGTCAATAAAAATCCAAATATAACAGCAAAAGATGAAGGAAATGGACACAATTATTGGAACTGAATAATCTTAGTTTGCATAACTTCTTCATCGCTACAGTCAGTCTGCGTGAACATGGCGCCATTTTTACTCCAGTCTGACCAAGATCCTGGTACTTCTTTTAAAAACAACCCATTACCTCCCACTTCAACTCTTTTGATTTAGCAGGATGTTTGAGTGGGTAATACATTTCACCCTGGAAATTTTCTCCTTTCATTATTTCTTTCCAACATTTAACACTCACTGTATCAGAGGCAGCAAAGGGCCTTGACTGTGCTTTATTCAGGTGGGATGCTCTTTTTCTTATGAGCTTCATTTTGCTGTCGAGGACAAATTTAATGACTGCACTCCTGGAAACATTACTCTTGGCTTTTTTGTGCCTTTCCCCCCGGACGCATTGTTTGGTCTCCGCTGATGAATGTGTGGTTCAGGCTGAACTCGCTCTTCTAGGCCAGCCCTGGTCCACCTGCAGCCCTTCCAATAGCAGGTGAAGTGTGTTTTTTTTCTGCTCAAAGTAACATGAATGGTTTTGTGTGAATCATATTTTACCATCTTAAACTCTTCTTTTATCTTTGTGGCTGTGAGAAAAGAAATAGGAGATAATCTGCTTCCCCCGTTACATCCAGGAAGCCGTGCACGCAACCAATGACAAACACAAGTGACCCTTCAGATCTCACCAACTACCTTTTTATTTAGGAAATGACCCAAAACTATTTATGTAGCACCTGTGACCGGAGCTATCAGGAAAAGACCATCATTTAGCATCTATTTCAGCATATAGAGCGTCCTTTATGGAAGAAAAGGAGGGTTACAATTTTCTTCCACATGTATCTGAGGATGCAACTTTAAAAACATTAAATTTTTCCCCTGAAAGTCGTATTGACCAGGATTCACTAATTATCTGAAATACAAAGCTCCGTCAGGTTGAAATGTTTTATACTCCAGCCTACTACTACTATTACTACTACTACTACAGTACTTATACAACTACAGAGCAGCACAGCATCTAATGCATCATTAGCATGCATTTTTGGAATTTTACGGCATTTCTGTAGAGGGAAGAAAAAATGCTTTTAGACCATTCAGGCTCATCTTTGTTCCCTTTTATTCAATATTTTTAAGGACCCCATTTAAATTCACAAGATGGCAAGAACTTAGTCTTAAGTACAATTTTTTTATCGTTAATCGTTAACCACCACCCCCCCTTTACAATAACAGATTAAAATATTCAAACTAAACTCAACTTAAACATTTATTCGTAAAAATATTTCATAATTATTTCTTACCAGTGTAGTATGAGTCAGGAAAATGGCTGATAATCAGTCCAATGCTGCAGAATCAATAAATGTGCTTAAATGAAGTCAATTCAATGCAAAAGCTAAAGTAACTAAATACTTTTATACATGCATTGTTTTGTAGCTTTAAGTAAGTTCTTCAAAGTTTTATAAAACCTGATAAACAAAAAGCTGTTATTGTAACGGCGTACAGGAACCTCAAAGTAGAGTAAGAATGATCCATTAATATGATTTGTATCTTATTAATTTTTATACAAGCAGCCATTAATAACTTTTAAAAAGAAAAACACTCAGCTTTGAAACAGCAGCAACATGATGTAATATCCACCAACTAATGCATTTCAAGTAAAGGTCCTTTAAAGCTGATTGAAATTCTAAAATATGCATGAGAGCCATAAAACGTAGAGTCAGCTTTTCTTTTACCTGTAGTTATCATAAAGTGTCATTTGTTCATGCAGATTACAGCCATTAAATATGAATGAAGCTTTTATTCAGCACATTTGATCATCTTTTCACATGTACTGTAAAAATCAAAGGAGGCCTTATAATCTTGGTATTGACAAGAGTAGGAAACGGTCTGATGTGGAAAGGAAATGAAATGAAAGGAAACATCTGAAGTGGGGTCTGAGAGCTCAGATCTGCCCTCATGACCTCACCCGCTGCTGCTTGTTTCAAAGCAGAGGGAGAAGGGTAAAAAAGAAAAAAAAACATTAGATAACCATCGGTGTCTCCAATATCTTTCCTCAACGAGGCTGAAGGCCCACATTGCCTATAATTGGATTTGATTTGCACTCCCAGCATCAGTTAGGGAGATTAAGGGCAAGCACAAAAATCCCCACGATTCCTTTTCATCCAGATGACAAGCAAGGCCTAACAGATCCTGAAAGGAATATTTGTGATGGAAACCTTTGCGGCGTCTTCTTGCACAGGAAATGACAGTCCTGAGGAACAATAAGCATAATAAAAAAACCAGATTATTATGGGTGTCTTAAGCATTTGTTTGATCCCTTTCCTGCATCGGAGAAAGCCGGTGAAGCTCTGCTCGGTATACCTGGATGCTCGAGAGGACAAAGAAACTCTTCGGGAATTCCTCAACAACTTCCAACTTAAAACAGGCACTTTCACTGGCAACTAGGTAGGAACTAAAAGTAGTTTAAAAGTTTTTCTGTGCAGTCCACACAGAATCTTGCCAAAAAAAAAAGCTCTCCGCTGGAATAATACCAGACTTAACTTATTTTCCTCCCTCTCCATCGCCTGTGGGGAGAGGGAGGTTCTGTTCTGGACTGATAAGTCATCTATTTGAATGGATCGTCATTCTCACAGGTATGTAAATAAAAAAACAACCCATATTCCTCTCCCTTTTATTCCACTCCTTTGACAACAAGCAATGCTTACACTAGATTAAATATCACCATCAAAAGACTTCCCCACGCTTGGGTGTCGTATTCACTCCACTCCATGCCAAAAGACTAATATTAGTATCTCCAGAAAATAATCTCTCTTTATTTCGCAAGTTCCCCGCTAAGGCATTCACATTCGCATTTATCAGAGGATTTAAATGCGGATGAAATAGTATATAAGCTGGATCCCCTCAGGAGAGGTTCTCATTCTCTTGTATTCTTTCAGATGAGGAGAGAAAAAGAGAGGGAGCACGCTGCACCTTGGCGAAGAAAAAGGGAGGAGGAGGATGCCGAGGAGGAGGAGGAATTAATTTTTCCCCTCTGGGAGAAACACATGCTGGATCTCAAGAGTTGGAGGGAATCTTCCCATCTT
>JAVQJG010254699.1:0-31768 GCA_036024015.1 Craterocephalus amniculus | reverse complement strand
TGAAATACCCCTGAAAGGTTGAGTTTATCCCATGTGACCACAACGACCCCTTGTGGACCCACAACATGCCAATTTATGATGATGAGAATGATGATGATGCTTTATTGTCAGATAGACTAATTCTATGCATCACAGCAGCTCTATATAACACATCACACAAAGAAAAAAGGAAAAATATTATTATTCTGCAGATAATTCTGCCTAAATGTCACAAATTATGAGTTTAAAGATATATAGCTAAATGACAATGCCACAGTTCAAGGAAAACCATGTTTCACTAAAAACGTGCTGTGCAACAAGTAGATAATACTTGGAATAAAAAGGTCATATGCAGTCTACATGCTGACAGAG
Organism: Craterocephalus amniculus; assembly: GCA_036024015.1. Taxonomy (NCBI): domain Eukaryota; kingdom Metazoa; phylum Chordata; class Actinopteri; order Atheriniformes; family Atherinidae; genus Craterocephalus; species Craterocephalus amniculus. Next base: position 31,417 of record JAVQJG010254699.1, on the reverse strand, counting down.
TTCCCATAATGTCTTAATACCGTCCATGTGTTAGAATGCGTAATTGATAGCTAGCCCATAGCCCATCTACACAGATTTATTTGAAGCTTGATTAATTTATCACCCCTTTTTTAAAAGTAGCTTTAAAATTGGGTTTTATGAGAAGTAGCATTTGTGTTTTTTAAGTTTGAGTGCCACCTGACTGGCTGACTTGAAATTGGTTCTTTGTCATTTTTTTATTAAAATGGAAATTTGATTAATAGTTGGATGTGCTGTTTGATAACTTAGCATGTAATGTAAATAGTTGAAATACTGTCATGACCCATACCAATTTATTTGCTAATTGGTAGGCTAAAAGGCCTACACACAAAGTGGCATTCGTGCCATAAAAAAGCTGCTTTATATGCATTGATTTGCCAGCAACCTTTACAGTTTTTTTTTCAGTCAGTAATTCTTTTAGATGCATTTATTAAAAGACAATAACAATGCTCGACTTGTCGTTCGAACTCAGGAGCTTTATCGATGAGGAAAAACGTGAAATGAAGTCTCAGCCAGTCAGATGGTTTCCAAAGTGAAGTTTTTACACTGGAGCTGGAAAACCAAAAATATACCAAATATATGTTGTTGCAATGAAAGAGGACGCTCGTTTATGAAGCTTCATAGCCTTTTGGTGCAACAAAGGGCGTCTCTGAAAACATGCTCCACTAAAATAACTTTTAAAAATTTCTCAGTCAAAAACTGGGCTGAAATAGATAAAGTAGGCCTATAAATTGTTTTGGAATAAAGACTTAAAGGGTAATAGGGCAACTTTTCATTGCCTTATAGGCTTAATTTTAATTATAGCAGGATTGTCCCCCCCAACCTTTCTCTGTTCTCAACTTTTCGACACATTGGGACTCATCGCCAATGTCTGTTGGTACCTGAAGGCATCGTGTCATCGCCGCACAAATACAGCCAAATGAACGCTAGGCGGCAGTAGTAGGCTACATGTAACTTGGAGTGGGCATCCATGGCAGGTTACAGAGACAAGCACACGAGTTTTAAATTTACAAAAATGAAAACTGATTTTAATTTTGCTTAGCGAAAAAATAAGATTATATATAACTATCTTATTTTCTTATCTTCTTAAAAATCTTGAATCTTCCTGTGGGTGTACATCCTCATGCAGACTAGGATGACGAGACGGGTCTCGCCTCTCTTTGCGTCGAAAACGAAACGTGAGGAGCCGACCAACCACAGAGTCTTTTCAAACAGTTCTGGACATCCTCAGTGGTGGGCATCGCTCTTGCACTGGGACACCGGTCATGTGTCGCGCGTGAGAAGCATCTTCTGGGTGTGACAGCGCAGCCAGCTGAGCAGAGTTTGCTTGGAGATCAGCAAGCCAAACGAATATTAAGAATAGGATGCTTGTGGCCTGGATTATACACTAAATCAAATGGCTCCTGGATATTTAATCCAGGTTATTCTCATTGGATGCCGGAACATGGGTTTCAGTTGAAGATCCCAGTTCAGCTCAGCAGAATTTGAGACAAAGCCTGCACAAGAAATTAAAAAGCCTGCAAAAACCTTCGCTAGGTTTGGGTGCAATCATGTAGGCTACTTCTTCCAGAGGCATATGCTATCATTTTTTAGATGTCATGCGGTGGGACAGTTGATACAGTTGTTCGTAGTTTGCGAGGTGAGCTCCAGCTCAGGGCAGAACGGACAGAGGTTTATTTGCACTCCTGGCCCCGTCCGTGCTGATTTTAGCTCCCTCAACTCTTACCAACCATGGCAAGACTACGAAGAAAGGCTTGCGTTGCTCTCTTTCTTTTTATGCTGTTCATTTTTGGCACTTTAATGGGATTGAGGACCCTGAAGCCCACTGACGGCTACTCGGATCTGGCTCCCGGCTTGGAACTCCTTCCAGTGTTAGGAGGGAAAATGGACCGGCGCTCTGTATCCCGCGAGGCGACCGCATCCCCGGATCAAGCCCGTCCGCCCGGCAGCAACACCAAAGTAGTTTGGTCCAACTCCGGTCCCGAGGGAACTATTTTTTATGACCTTCATATTTTTTACTACACTTGGTATGGCAGCCCATATATGGATGGCAAATACATTCACTGGGACCACATACTGGTTCCTCACTGGGACCCTAAAATCGCATCCAGCTACCCGAGAGGGAGACACATGCCGCCCGAGGACATCGGCTCCAGTTTCTATCCCGAACTGAATCCGTACAGCTCTCGCGATCCGGACGTCCTGGAGTCTCACATGGAGCAGATTGGAGCATCTGCAGCAGGTAGCCTACAGCTCAGAGATGCACCACGGAGTAGTAAAAAAAAACAAAAAACAGCTCAGTGGTGTTTTTACGAGTTCAGCACATTTTACAAAAACACGACTTCGCTAAGCACAAGCTGCTTCCTTTAAAGCTTAAGGGGCGCAGGACATGTTCAGCACCACGCATCCACCGGACAGCTCCCTGAACGCTCAGAGAGAAACCCCCCCAAGCACGGACTGGTTAACTTCTTCTCCAGGAAGCCCCACTTTTAGACACCTAACATTAAAATTTACCGGAAAAACAATCGTGCTAGTGTATAAAGTACATGTAAAGCATTAAGTTTTCGCCTCTATTTCTTATGTGTTTCTTTGAACTTAATTTATCATTAATTTTTAGCTACCTATAGGCCTATTATCTTTTTAAAACCCTTACTGTCTAGCTTAAACGAGAGGCAAATAGTATACTGCCTGGTATCAAGTAACAGACTGTTGTGTCAAGCATCAGCAGACTACACATGATAGGGCCTGATGTTTCTGTCCTACGGCTCAGTGGGTTATTGTACACCATCCGGAATGATGAGCCGACCATCCAATCCTGTGAAACCTCATCATAGTAACAGATGGATCATGGGACGGCTGGCTTACACTGCTCGGTTAAAACAATCCACTTAATTAACTAAAACAGCCAGCCAAATTTTCCACTTGAATTGATGACTTATTTCCTGCCATTCTTTAGCGTTAGCGATAGAATTAATAGCGACCATATTCTATGTATGTGGAGATATAGTTTGTTGCTGTAATGCCAGCAGATATGAGTTTAATGAATTAGCTCTGAGTGCAAATCTGATGTGCCAGCTCCTCTGTGGTGCCAGGCACTGCTGTGGATGACTTAAAGCCATTTTGTAGCCTGCAAAAGAGTACAAAGCTATTCCCTATTGGATTTTAATTGTTTGCTCAAAATACAGTCATTTCTACCAAAGCAACACACACCAAGTTGTCTTAACAATGGGGAAATTCCTAAAAAAATCTATTTTAGGTCAAGTAAATAAAAAAGTCCTTATAAGATTGAATGAATCATCAGGCTCATTAGTGTTATGTTTCTAGGGGTTCTGATCCTGTCCTGGTATCCTCCTGGCTTGGCTGATGATGACGGAGAACCCGCTGAGGATATGGTACCAGCTGTACTGGATGCTGCATACAGACACAACCTGAAGGTAAAAGGCATCAGCACATTGTGTTTCTGTCTGTGTGTGTGCATTTGGAAGAGAGACTTGAAATGGAGTGTGTAAAGAGTCCAAGAGTTGAAGAGGAGCAATGAATCAAAATATAGATTAAGAAATACAGCAAGTTTGGTGCATTCATAGAGCATGTTTGTAGATTTTTAAAAAACAAAAATCCATCTGTGTTAGATGGGCAACTTGGCCAGGGTGTACTCTGCCTGATGGATTGGAAAGGGTGAGTTGGAAAGGTGTAGAAAATGGATGAATGGGAAATGAACAAATGCTTAGATGTGTCTCAGGTGTTTTTCTCATGTTCTGACTGTTGTCAGAGCTGCGACTGAATACTCACATTAGGCTCCAGTTTTAATCTTAAAAACTCAGACAGTCAGGATTTTATGAAAAAACAATTAAACCAGTCCACTTGCAGTGTGCCGTACCTTGTAATAGAACAATTATGTAATATTTGCAACTTAGCATTAACTGAATGATTTCACTATCAAGCCAAAGATGGCAAATTAAAAAAATCTAGTAGTCTTTTGTTAAATTATTCACCAACCAAGACAGAACTTTATGTAGTTTCTGTGCAATTTTACAAGATAACACAATCACCGAGCTGAATATCATGAAGTAGAGAGATAGCGCACTAGCAAACAATGTGCATGCTAAATTAAAGAAAAAAGTTTTTGTGTAAACGTACAATAAGGGGCCGAGCATAGAACCCTGAGGTATACCTTTAGGAACAGTAAACTGTATGTTCACGGTTTAGGTTTGTTTAATTGTCACTCCAGAATTAAAGCTAGATATGGTTACTGATGTTTCAGTAATGCAGGCAGAGAGATTACTGCAACTAAACTGGAGCTTCTGATCTCAAACCAGTAAAAGAGTTTCACAGGTTAAATCAGCTTAAAACGCTTACAGCAGAGATCCATAACTTGCTCTGTTGCAGCTTTTCCAACTGATGTCAGAGTGTTTACTGGTGCAGTGACATTTCCCAAATTAAAGCATAAATGGGCCAAAAGGCTTATGCTGCTGGAACAGTTGTTAAATGAAGGATGGAAAAGTGTTACTGAGTAGGCAAAAACCACATGACCAGTTGCCAATTAGGTCGGAAAATAACACAATGAAGGAAATAGCTGTTATCCATCTTGGGCCCTCATCCTGTTTGTTTTAATGAATACTATTAACAATTGTAATTCATATTTGATGCTCTTTATATATAGAAGCCCAGGAAGAGTAAAGACAGTTTTTTTTCTTTTGAATTTATAAACCCACCCCCTCTTCATCAGCCCCATCATGCATGTAGCAGCTGGGGGTGATATTGTGACATATAATTTAGGAAGACATGTCATGTGCTACTTATGTGGCTAATTGAAATGATTTAAGGTGGATTCTGTAACTGAATTTGAAGCAAGACACAAAAGACAGAAGAAAAGCAAGCTTCGAAGAATCCTATTTTTCCAAAGCAGATTGCATTAATAATGCAGCAGCTGCATCTGCAGATGTTCCATAAAGATAAAGTATCCAGATGACTTGAGGAAGGCAAAAATCTGATGAATGATGACTGGAAAATAAATAGATGCATTTTGTGTGTGTTTTTATTTTTAAAGTGATCACTGTGTGATCATTCAAAATTGACTTTTGGCAAAACAAAAGGAAGTATTAAAATATTTCTATATAGATTTCATGGAAACAAAATTGTAAACGTATGAATATGTTATTTGCGCTCACTTGTATTTGAGATTTGTCAAATTCCAAAAATCATCTGTCATTCACAACTTGTTCAAGTTATGACCAAGGTTAATTAAAAAGGGTTGTTGTGACACAAGCCATTATAATGCCAGTGCTTGTGTCCTGACGGGAAGATTAGGTTAATTTATTTCCCAGCAGCTATGAAACACACATTGGCCCCATCCTCTTTATAAACAGCTTTGATGAAAGGCAGTAGATTTGTTAGGCCAGACTGTCAGATTTAATATCTCATTTGTTCCTGTTGTTTTCTGGCTGCAGGCAAAGAAATAAAGTATCTATGCAAGGGCAAGGCAAGAACTTGAGGATTAGACATGCAACACTGAGCGGATGAGATTTTACACATAATGCTGTCAGGAGAGAAGCTAAAAGAGCTCATTTAATGCCATGTTTTATTGTCATCTGTTCCCGTGCCGGCATGACATTCATAAGAGGCAGTGGAGAAGCAGACTTGAAATTTTGCAAATCACCTTCATAGTTCAGCAAGTCATTGAAATAAAAAGGTGCTACTTTTTTAACATTAATGAATGCATTCAGAAAGTCACAATTGACTTAGAAACAAAACAATTCTGATATGAGTGCAGTTTCTCTCTGCATCTTCTTTTAGTTCTCCTTTACACCCATGACTGGATTTCTTCCTCCTGTGTAGTGTTAGCAATAGGTCTGACAAAGTGAAGAACTTTTCCCCATTAAAACTTAGAATTACTGATAAAATCCTAAACTATTTATTGCTCACTTCTACTGAAAGGTTAGTTAAAATGAAGACGGCAATCCCAAGAGATGCAGATAGCTGGACCCATAGGAGCTGTGACAACAACCAAAACGCAAACTGATAAGAGTTCAAGAAACTTAGCTCTGTATCTGCAATCTGCTTGTAGTGGCAAAGAAGCTGGATGCTTACCTGAAAGTGTTTGAGAGGATAAATGAGCAGGTTTGTGTTGCAGCATCAATTTGAAAGAAAGTCTACTGTGTAATTTTACTAAATGCACAACTAAAGAATAATAAAAAATGCTACAGGGATGAGAGACAAAAAACTTGACAAAAATTACTCTTGGGAACAATAATTTCATTTTCTATTAAATATATATTCCTCTGCATGCTTTTTCTGTCTATCTAAAATCTTTTTTTGATTTGTGCTGTCTTTGAACTTGCTGGTGCTTTAACCAAAGAGTGAACAGATTAGTTACTAAAAGGATCTGTAAAAGGAGCCATGCAACCCCCCAAATCCTGGTTATCTGTAAAAAGGTAAATAGGTTTAGTAACTTCTGTAGTGCAAATAAAGTTACTTAAGTCTCACTTTTTAAAAGAAAGGGTCCAACTTTTCCAATTTTAATAGAATAATTCAGAAGGGATTGTGGCCCAGCACATTCAAAACATCAAAATACACTCTCGCCACTAATAACTATCATGCTCTTAGTGTAAGTGCTTTAATGTAATAGGTTTTGCTGATGTTTTTATTGTTTATAGAGCACTTTGGTAACCTACAGGGTGATGAAGTATTATTGTTATTATACTACAACAAGCCTATAGTTACATATGTGGTTTTGCATGGTGTCAACTGGAAAACCGTACTGGAGCAACAAACTTGTACTTGAACTATATTTAGATATAGAACAAATGCAGGCTTCCCAGAAAAACTTGCACTCACCCTGCTTCCATCATCCTAGCCTTCCTACACCACATAGCTAAAAACATACTCACCCCTCTTTGGGTAATGCTACAAAAGAAAGCAATGCACTTATTATATAAGGGGAGTAGCATTAGCAGCACCCACACACAGCTTGTGCATTGTGTACGGCAGAGCCAGATAGCTCATCACATGGAGCCTCCCCAGCAGTGCTGCTGCTTGACCTCTGCTGGAACTGGAGCTGAAATAGTCTGTCTGCCAAAGGGAGTGTGGAGGCGATATGGTGGGGACATTGTGGGTGGGGGGTATTGGAAGCTGGATGCAAGCGTAAAGGAGCAGAGGGGGAATGAACATCATGGGTCCCATGACTCAGTATGTGCCCATGAACAATCTGCACCCTAAGGGGATGTAAAAGTTCTGTCTCCTAAGTAGGTCATGTCAAGCACACAGGGGGATACGGCCTATGGGTGCCCTGTGATGGCATCAGCCACTTTCCTGTTTCCAGATATGAGACATTCCAGAAATGTCTCAGATTTTGCTACAATTGATCTAATTGTCGTGAAAGTCTGGACCTGTGTGTTTGTGTTGGCTCCAGTCCCTGCCTTTGTTGCTTTCTGCATGACATAGCACTAAAATCCCCTCTGCTCAGCATAAATCATACTGCAGTTGTTCCAGGCTCGTGCTGTCAATGTTTATGAGGTATTAAAATGCTTGAACTCTGTCTCATTGACTTTTAAATTACCACAGAATAATTGGCCAGTGTATTTGGGAACAGGTTTTGAAGAGGTCTACATTCTGCTGCACTGAAGAAACCATAACAGCTTTGTGTCTCCTTCGCGGCTGATTGTCATGAGGTTTTGAAATCCCCAACTAAGCTGATACTTCACATAAAATTCAGAGTTATTGCTTCATAAACATTCATCTGAGTTATAATTTACCCACATACCCACAATACATCTTCTTTTCAGTCTGCACTTTGTAGTTAGAGAGCATTTTACACCAAATGAAATGAACTATTCCTCAAATATATACAAGTTGAAGCCAGAGGAGCTGAAAGAACTAATTAGTTTTTAATAAAGTGAAATTATTATAAAGAAAATTGATTCAATTATTGTTTTTTTTTGTGTCCATTTAGGGAAATTGTAATGTTAGATAATAAATTGACAGTCCACATCTTATTCTGGAGGGTGATGGCTGCTGGCAGGAATGACATCATGTACTTTTTTGTTTTTGTTTTCAGTGTAGACTCTCACTGAACACTGTTGTTTCCTCACTGTGTTGTGTAGAGGGTGTGAAGAATTGTCCATAATGTTCAGTAGTTTATTAAGCATGCTGCCCCAACAGATGGCTGCAAAGCCGGTTGCACTCCCCACAACAGACTTAGAAAAGATATGCAACATCTCGATGCAGATACTGAAGGATCACTGCTCCCCTGTAGAAGTAGAGTCTACTCTGTCTCTTCTTGTAGATTACTTCATTTCCAGCCTAATCTAGTTTTTAGCATAAGCCTCAGGTATATACAGTCCTCCATCACCTCCACCTCTTCTAATAGGATGTAAACAGTGCTTTTGCTTTATTCTGTTTCTCCAAAATCTACAACTATCTCTTTGTTTTGTTTTGTTTTTGTTAAAGATGAGGCGATAGTGCACCATCCAACAAACTGACTGACCAGCTCTGTGAACTCAGGTTCTCTAAATTTTTGTTTTTGCTGATGACAAGAATTTAAGTTGTATTGGAGGTCTAACGTGTACATTTTGTGGAGAAATGATGAAAGTCCTGTGCAGCTGACCACCATCTCAGACATGTAACCTTTCATCTCACAATTGTGGTCTGTTTGTTAGGTAGACATGAATCAGAATGGTTGTGGTGGCATTCACCTGAATTTTATGTGGGTTTCTCATGTGTTAAATCAACAACACAATCTTCAAAGTGCTGCCTGATTTGTACAGGTAGATGATGGTATCTTCAGTCCCAAACCCATTTTAGGGGAACTGGTCTGTAGTCATTTAGTACAGATGGTCAGGATTGGGAGGGGCTGGAAAAAGGCAGGATGTTTTCCACAGCACAGGAAATTTCTCCTCTATCAGGCTAATGATGAAGATATACTGTAGAATGCAACATTGTTGTTCTGCACAGACCTTTAAAATCTTGGGGCTGACACCGTTTGGACCTGCAGTCGTGTTTGTGACTGGAAAGCTATTTATTTATTTGAATTATTGATTAAAATGATCAAATAAAACAAATTAATTCCATAACTTCTCCAGGTTTGCATACTAATGTAGACAAAATGCTTTTTTCATCCTTATTTAGTTAAGTGAGAGATAACAATTCATGACATGAATAAAGGTATCTTTGTCTTCCTTGAATCCATTTAATCATTGCAGTCATCTTTAAAAGACATTTTCTTGGCATTGTTTTCTTTGGATGCTGAACTGGTGTTTTACCTTTATTATGCATAGTTCACCCACTAAATTTTCTGGCTGCCCTTTGAAATATTCAGCTTGAGCACCTCTTCTGTATGTGTCACCTCAGACCCCCAGTACATTTTTTACTACCCACTCCCCTTCAACAGTGAGTGCAATTGAGTGTTACAAAGGTCTCCGGAACAGAGCTACCCAGGATCCAAAAGTATGTCTTACAGCATGTTGTGAAAATAAAACACACTGCAAACTGTTATACTTGCACTCCCGGTTAGTTTTGTCTTGTACAAGAGTGTAAACAAGGACTCTATGATAGGATTAGTTGCCATGTTTTGCTTGAAGGCTATTCAAAAGCGACATTTTCTGAAAAGCCTCTTTTTAGAAAGAACTGCAGAAGTCTTACTCCTGTGAAGAGGATTCACCAGAAATGTTTGACGTAACATGCATCATGCCGAAGAATTTTATACCTCATCAATTTTTGATTATGAGTGAGTGAGAGGTCTCCCATGAGAACAGCTGATTTGAACTCAGTTTTAATTTAGGGGCTTAAGGCCTCTTTGACCATGATTTCTTTGTAATATGATGAGTAAATTTTAACTTACTTTGTCTCTGTTTTCATGTTTGTTTAGGTTACTTTTCATATCCAACCATACAGAGGAAGAAATGACCAGACTGTGCATGACAACATCAAGTACATCATTGACAGGTAGGGGCTTGTCTGGCTGCACTTCATCACCGAGGCAACTCAAATAGCACACCATTAAGATTGCATGCACAGCTGAGGAAACAAGAGGTTACAACACTGAAATACTTTTAGGTTGCATTTTTGATTATAGACTGCCAGTTATATGATTTATGGATGAGATTTTGAAGTAAAAGCAATTTTTTTACAAACTCTGAGTATGGAGTTTGGTCTTCAAGCAACCTTGCAAACTTCACTAACTTCCTTCCCTGTCTGTTTATGCTTATAACAATCTGTTTTACAAAAACTGTCTCATGTTCATGTCAGCTGACAAATAAAAACCCATATAAAGTATGCCTGCACTGTTTTTTAAAGACCTTTTGTAAGTATAATTTTCAGTACTGTGAAAGAATTTTGAACCATCGCTCATTTGCTTTTTTAGCTTCCAAAGGGCCAGACTTTATTGCCATTGTTAAAGTGACTTTGAGTTCTTCAGGATTCCCAAATGTCTTTCAAAGTTTTTCTTTTGCTGCTTTTCAGACTCAAATTCAGACAACTTTATTGTGCATTTCATTCTTTAAAAGTGTAAATTTGTATTTGGCTCTGGCAAAGGACAATGATACCACACACAACAGCTAAAGACAAGATAAAAGTTAATTGAGAACAGGGAATAAGAATTAAAACACAATAAAAGTGAAGCCGAGTTAAGAAATATGTAAAAAGAATATAAATGTAAAAAGTCATAGGCATGTCTGTGCACCGGGACAGATCCTGTAAAACCTAAAAAAACGACATCTCGTAGCCCTGTTTTGGCCGATGGACCCATCGGCCAAAACCTGTTCCCTGATGGCAGCAGATGAAATGCAAAATGTAGAGGACGGGCAGGAGCTCCATGAATGTGCATTTTTAGTGGTTTGTTGTAGTGTTGACATGACCATTGTTTTTGTCCTGTGATCTGGCCTGATTAATTATTTGCAACAGTTTCTTCTTTTGTTTCACTGGAAGGTTTCCAAACCAGGACACAAATGGTTAAAACCACAGTGAACCATGGTCAGCGTACACTGGCTGGAGTTAAGCTCCTCAGTTTCCTGTGAAGAGCGAGGTGCTGTCACACTTTTTTGTGGATATGGTTGACATTTTCTTATTGGAGAGCCGATAATCTATTATTGTTCCAATGGTTTACATGTTCAACATCCTGGCCCTTCATGCTGACTGTCATAAAGGAAACATGGACTCTGTACCCCATGAACCCCCTTTTCTACTTCTCCCTCCTTAATCTCAGCAACATTGAGGTCTACATTGAGAATCTGCTGTCAAACCAGGAGGCCAAAGTGGGAATGAACTGGCAGTAGGGCTGTTGGTACCCTGCAGGCAGGGCACCGAGGCTATGTAATCAGCGTTTTTCAGGGGGGAGAGGTCACTTCTATTGCACTGTATTTCATTTATGTATATAGAAAAGAGCAAGGGAGATACCCTTGTGGAACGCCTTTGTTAAGAACAAGAGTGTTTAGCGGTTGTTAATAGTACAAACTCTCTGAGGCTAGTATGTTAGAAATTCCTTAACCATTTCTGTCCAGCCCTTGCCCCTGATTGTTTTCAGAGGAATATTTTTTGTTTGTCAAGCTACATAATGCTGACCTATGAATCATTTAAGCAGAAAGGAAGCTAAATCAAGGGATGAACCAGTGCTGTGTCTACAGACATCTTAGCCAAGCCAAGCCAACTTTGTTTATAAAAACAAAAAAGCAGCAGCAACTGACCAAAGTGCTAACCATAGGAACAAAATTGTATGTAAATGTACAAAATATCTAAAAAGTTTAATTAAAATAAAATACAATAAAAAAAGCATAACAAAAGACAAGCTTAAATAATCAATTCATTATAGAAAAAAACAGCTCATTGTAGCATCATATCTTTTGGCATTTTGTTATTAGAAGGATGTCACAGAGACACATCTTACTGATGCTCAGATCTTGCTGCACCATGAAAGTGACGATCAAAGACTTGGTATGGCTCTGTATTGTGTGATTAAGGAATATGAGGTAACTTGAGAGGAAGAAGACCTTAGCCTAAAATAAGCAAGCAAACAAAAAAAATCTATTTACAGGAGGGGAATAATCTCTGAGAATATTTTCTTTTAAAGAATAACTTAGAAAAGAAAAATAGAAGCAAATACCTTAAATTCATTTATTTAGTGCTCGATGAAGCATTATTAGAAATGGTTACCATTGGGTGCAAGGAAAAGCAAGCAGGAAAAAAAGCAGTTATATGACAAATTAAACAAGAACTACACTTTAAGTCAGTGATAACAGGTCCTATTGTCTTCAGTGGTCAATCTGCCCCAAGCCCAGACCTTTCTATTATTGATGCAGAGCGGGATCATCTTGAAACGGGATGGAACAAAAGGCAACTAACATCTAAAAAGGTTTGAAATTTCCTTCAAGAAGTCTGGAGAACTATTACTGAGAACGATCTAAAGAAATGAACAAAAAGCTTGTCTAAGAGGGTTCAGGCAGTGCTAAAGAATAAAAATCTTATCTATTTATTTTTTATTTTACTTTATTTTTTCCTTCTTCATGGTAGTGTTATAAATTCAAAACCAAAGATATAATTACAATATTATATACAATTAGAATAGACAAAAAAAAAGAATTGGAGTAATCTTACTGTATAAAGTTATATTTTTGGCCATGTATTTTGCATTTCCATTATGTTTGTACATTTCAATTCAGTGCTGCAACATATAAAGAAGCAAGCGGTAAGGTTCAAAATGTTTGTACAGTACTAAAGATTCTATATGCCTTTTAATTTACTTAACTTTACACACATTATTACATTGTTGGAATCATGTAGGAGAGTAAGATCTGTTGTGTTTAACAATACATTTGTGTTTGATGGTGTTTTTCTGAAGGATTTAAACAACATTAGGCCAAAGTAGCTATGTTTTCCCAAGAAACATTAGAAATAGAGTCAAAGATACTGAAGAGAGACATGCTCTAATGTTTTTCATTGTACTGTTTGTCTTTAAAGGTATGGAGATCACGGGGCTTTTTACAGGTTTACCTCCAGTACAGGAAAGAGTCTTCCTCTGTTTTACATCTATGACTCCTATCTGACTCCACCAGAGTCCTGGTCTGAGTTTTTGACTCCCACTGGCTCCCACAGTGTACGCGGCTCTGCTTATGACTCCATCTTCATTGCTCTGATCGTGGAGGAGCGTCACAAGCACGACATCCTGGCAGGTGGCTTTGATGGCATGTATACATACTTTGCATCGAACGGCTTCTCGTTTGGCTCTTCTCACCAGAACTGGAAGGCCGTCAAGGCTTTCTGTGATGGGAACAACCTCCTTTTCATCCCCAGCGTTGGACCTGGTTATATTGATACCAGCATTCGACCGTGGAACAACCACAACACTCGGAACAGAGTGAACGGCCGCTACTATGAGACGGCCCTGCAGGCAGCCCTCAATGTGCGGCCTGAGGTCGTCACCATCACATCTTTTAATGAATGGCACGAAGGGACGCAGATAGAGAGAGCAGTGCCTAAGAAAACAGTGACCCGCGTGTACTTGGACTACCAGCCACATGGACCCGATCACTACTTGGAACTGACCCGCCGCTGGGCCGAGCAGTTCCATAAAGAGAAGGAGCAGTGGCTCATGTGAGCTTTCAGCAAACTGACTTGCAATAAATTAATTTATAGAAATTTGTGTACACATGAAAAGTGGAAAATGATATCTGTGAGTGCAGGACACGGTGAGGTGAACTAAGAAGTACCCATGCTCATCTGGAGGAGCAGAACAGCTTGTCCATGGGGAATTATTAGGAACAATCTATGAAATTCACTTTGAACTTTGGCAGACCTGAACTCTGATATGCACTGTAGATCTGTCTGATCTGTTCTGCCCAACATTCATATACATAACATATACTGTATCATCACCTATAGGCCTCAAAACCCAGTGAAACAATAGTGCTTCTTATTCAGTCAGGGCACTCCACAACATAGGCATCCCTCCACCCAGGCTAAGAAACAGGATGTTTTGGTGATTAAAAAGTTGCTGCAGCTGTTTTGGGTATAAGAAAACGTATGCTTAAATCACTCTGACCTCAACAACAGATCATTTCCTAACATGACAAGCTGTTACAAACTTCATGGGGCTCATACTGGAATAATAATTCCAGAGGTTTTCATATCCATTCATCGGCTTTGCTATGTAAAGTCTCTGGAAGCTGGATCTTACCCCAGCTAACACTGGGAAAAAGGAGGCATGCAACCTGAATATGTTGCTGGTCCACCACAGGGCTAACACATACACCACTGACATATACATACGGCCATTTTCGGAACATAATGAATCTAAAATGCATGTGTTTAGATTTGTAATTTTGAGCACCTAAAGAGACACCACACAGGATCAAAGAGAACTTGCAAACTTTTCTCAACAGTGCTGCACTGCCTTGATTTCAAATTGTTTAAGGTTTTTGTACTTGTGGCCAGAAGGGACTTACTGTCCTGCATGTTTAAGATGTTTTCTGTTCCTACATACCAGATTCAAATAAATAGGTCCAATTGTAAACAAGCTCTGCAGAAAGCTGAGAGTGAGTCACTGATGTGAATTGTGTCTGAGCAGAGGAACTAATCGGGAATCTGCTGGTTCATTTAGTAAGTAATACACAGTTTAAGTACAATTTCATCCATGCCTGTAAAATATAAAGCACACCCCCTTTAATTAGAAAGGTTTTATACAAAGGAACATGACCGAGAAGAAAACAATCTTAACCAGGACTTAAATTGAGGTAAAATTACAAACTTTATATATATAATATATATATATATATATATATATATATTATATATATATGACGTGTGTGTGTGTATGTGTGTGAAATGCTGTGAAAATTGTACTAAATAAACACAAAGCCAAAGTCTAGAGCCAGTGACCACAATTCGATTCATTAATCTTTTAAAACATCCTGTTGCAACAATAACACAACATATCTTTCTCTCATCTTTACAGTATTGTTCAGTTCTTCAAAGTTTGCTGACAGTTTATGGACAACTCTAAGGTCCCGCCACAAGATTTCCGTCAAGACTGAAGTCTGGACTCTGTGCCTGCTACACACTCCTTATTTTTTCAGTTGTTTTATGTTGTTTGGGATTATTGTTCTGTTGCATGAACTAGTTCCAGACAAACTATAGTTTCAAGCAGACGGCCTCACATTTGACCTTATAATACTTTCATATAGACAGGAGTTCACGATTAATTCAATGATTGCAAGGTACACAGTGCCTGTGGCTGCAAAACAAACCCAACTAATCAAAAAGCCCATTTTTAAGTGATGTTAAAAAGTGATTAAGGAGGGATAAGGAGAACGGCAGAGTGGATACTCAGAAGTACACAAATACATGTGACAAGTATATCAAACATTACCAAAGGCGTTTTTAAAGAGTAAAAATTTGAGGGAAAATAGAGATGTGTTGTGTCAGACCTCATTTGGAAAAAGGTTTCATTAGATGTATTAAAACTGTCAGTTCTTGAAAACACAAAAGTACAGGTTATGTTTCATAAGACTAATGATCTTAGTGGATTCATGAATAAAAAAAGCTGCCACTGAATGGGTTTCTCTTTCAGGATTTCATTATGATTCTGCTGCCTTCAATGTTATTTGAAAACAGGTGTTTGAAGACAAGTGGGCTCTTTGATGCTTCTTTGCTTGATGTCCATGAGAAGGATACAAAAAATGGCTCACTTGATTTCATGCTCACTTAAGAATCAGTCATGAATAAAATCCTGACACTTCTAAATAAGTCTCACCTCTAATATATTAAGACAGAAGTACTTATAAAAAACATATTTTATTCAGACTTTACAGTGTATGATCCATTATACAGGCAAACATCAGGCACTTCAGTAAAACTTCAACAGTCATGTGGATTAATTTACAGTATTTTCAAATCTATGTTGAAACTGAGGTGCAATTTATAAGTCATTAAATTTGGATTTTGAGTCTCACACTGTCATAAAAAACAAAATAAATATTACATGGGATTTAAAAAAAAGTAATCTAAAGAACATTAATCCCTTCATGCAGGGATCTCAAACTCAGGTTCACAAGGACAATTTTCCTGCAGGTCTTTCAGGACTGGCCTTGGAGATCCCTGCCTTAATGTAACCAAAGTGAGTGTTTACTCATTTCTAACAAGTTCAATGAATAAAATGAGCACGTTGGCACATAAAAATGTGACATTCATTCCTTAGACAGGCCTTAAACTGCACAATGGTATTTCTGATGAACGGTAGAAAACCAAAGAACTTAATCTCCCACTTTATGATACACAAAACAAAAGAAAAAATAAACAAAGCAACAGAAACTCCAGAGATGAAACATGTGCAGACAGTTGGTTGAAACTTGGTCTCTTCAAGAGTTCTGGGTTTTCCCCAGGAAAGACAAAAATCCACCGAATCACACTTTCTGAAGCATCCTTGGGTCAAAGCTGGTTGTGCATCTCAGCGTGTTTTAGAGTGTGGGGAGTTTAAAGGTCATCCTTCCCCCGAATCGTCTGACAGTCCATATTTATGCTCCAGCACATCAAGCGTGGAAGAAAGGGCACTGAAAAACAGAATTAGGGTAATTTCTGGTTAAATGTACCAAGTCCACTTCAGAGTAAGCATGGAAGGTTTAGGGCAGAAGGGGTCTGACGCTCAAAGTCAGAGACAAAAATAAAACAGCATGAACCCAACTGTAAATATAATATTTTATAACTGTTGGCATGTAGTCCTACTGGGACTGCTGGATTTGTGAAAACAGCCTCTGGATGCATGTGGATATTTCATGGATGAAATGTTTTTTCAGGAACCGGGTACTCAACTATATTTATTTCAGTTTTATAATCTAATAAATAATGTCTTTCTTCCCTTTAAATTGTGAAGATAGATGCTGTTGCAGTTGATGTGCCCGATACCCTCTTACATACAGAAGTCAAAGCAATGTTTTCTATCTGACAGATAGGGTTAAAAACAAAGACTTAATGAACTAAAGAAAGCTCCAAAACCACATATCAAGCCACATTCTGGACACAGTTGGCAGGACTGTGAGGTCTTGCTCTCTTTGGCTGTTTCTCCTCTGCTTCATCAGCAGCCGGAAGGAGACAGCAGGAGAACCGTGAATAAGCTGTTGGCAATTACTCAGGGTTGCTTTTAGGCTGAGAGAGAAAAAAATAAGACATTCATTCTCTTCCTCCTTTCTTTCATAGGATGTTTTTACATGAAAGGAGAGCCAAAAAATAAAAACATAGGCTGTGATGACTTAAACATGAGGCTACTGGTAGAATTAGTGACCACTGCCCACTTTTCAATAGCCTACTCTTTTCTAATCACAAATTGAAACCAAATTTATTTTTATTTTATCCAAGAGTAGAGGAAGAAAACATTTTCAATCGCAGCTTGTGACCTTTTGGCAAAGATCCCTTGGCTTTGGTTTTTTAAATTACAAGGTGCTGATCTGTCATTTTGTGTTACCTGATACAACTAAGCTGATGGTAAACACTGATGGCACATCTTACACTTATCCCACACCTCTTTCTTAGCATTAAATGACAAAGTCAGTCTAGGGACAGTCATCCATCATACATACTCACCAGCCATTTTATAAGGTACACCTGGCTAGTATGGGTGGGTCCCCATTTTGTTTTCAGAACTACGGCCAGTCAACGTTTTGGTCCATTTCAAATAATAAAGTTCAATTAAATTCAAGTATAACCAGTATTTCAGAACTGCAGTGAGTTAAAAGAAACCACTTCCAGAGAACAGAGCTGGAGACGCTTGTGGGTGCTCCTTTAGCGTACTTACTCCACCTTCCGCCACATCTGTTTGTTACACATGTGAGTGGGACTGAAGGTGTACAGTTACATCATCTACAGGAATTTATTGTTTTGTTTTTATTACGATATGACAAATGATTACCATGGGAAATTTCTTTGGTGGTATATCGTACACGATAATGTATCGCCTATCTGTAATGGACACGGTCAGCAACAATACTCACTCAGGTAGGCTGTGGTGTACAAATAATGGGAAGTTGTTTTTATGGGGCCTAAAATGTTCCAAGAAAATATCCTGTATGATATTACATCAGCCTGAATCACTAAAAGAAGGCAGGATTGGTTTTGTTACTTTGATGATTTGGTGAACAGCTCGACTTCATCAAACTTTGAGGGAAACATATCTTCTGAATTCTGGACAAATGCTTCAAAGCTGTCAACTTAAAAAGTATTTGAATCATTGTTTTCTGATGTTGGTGTGGTCAATTAGCTGTTGCGATACAAGTGTGGTCTAACCAATAAGACAGCTGGTTACAATAAAGGGAGCAGCTGTGATTTGTTTGTTTGGAGCAAACAGTATGACCACATCCATTCCATTCAAAATCTATTCTGCATAAAAAGCAAAAACTGCACGAAGGGAGAAGATTAACTAACTGTGAACTTACCAGCCAGGTCTGATGATGCGGTATTTGCCGAGTACTGACAAGTTGACCACCGTGGACCCAAGACGGCTTTGGTCCCCAATTGCCCCACCATCCACCACTACAGCTAGTTTGGGCCAGAGCTCCTGAAACTCCTTCAGGGAAAAAAATAACAAAAGCAAAAAAGCAAAAGCATTAACAAAACATACTCACAATGTACAGCCCTAAAATACAAATTTCTTAAATACCTACATGTACTTCCACTGTGCTTGCTTGTGAGCTGATATTGGCGCTGGTGAGAGCGAGTGGTTCATCACACATCTGGCAAAGGCGCCTCATAAAGTCGTGATCCGGAATGCGCACGCCTACCAGCTGAGAAGGTAAACAAAAGGTGGATGAATACTTTGTCCTCAAGTTAATTACAAATTAAAATGAAAACAAAAGAGACCTACTGAAGTAAAAGGGTTGAGATCTTTATTGAGCACTTCAGACCTTTCAAACACCAGAGTAACGGGACCAGGCAGCAGGTCACACAACAGCTTCTCCTTCACCTTCACCTTACAGTACCTGACCACGGAAACAACAACAACAAATGATCAGCATTACTCAATAGATGGGAGGCTGGTAACTTAGATCATTACTTGAGAATTCCAGGCACAGACACTTTTTTTGAGAGAGCAGTTACATCTGTCACTAAACATGTAATATACAGCAGATTAAAAATAAAATCTCTCTCCGATGCACGGCTCCCCCTGTTGCAGGTTAGGGTTTGAGCAAAGCAGTCAGTCTAGAGAGAGAACGCTACACTATTAATCATCTGTAGCTATTAAACAACAGTAACACAGAACCTTAACAGTAAGACAATCAACCGTTTATTGAACAAAAACACACACCCAGATCAAAGTAAAAGACACGTAAGCATACTTATCAATATCCCGAATTTCTCCGACACAAATCGCCAACGGCTTGTTTCCGTTTCGTCCTTTGATATCATATATTTTTTTGACCGCTTCAGAGTTCTGGGCCAGACATGCCAGACCGTAGATAGTGTCCGTGGGCACAGCAACAATGTGACCTTCTTTCAGAGCACTCAGCGTGCAGTTCAGGATGTCAGTGACATCATCTGTAGTTTGTAAAAAAAAAACAAAAAATAAATAAAAACAGTCAGCATACTCAGTCATGCATAACAAAAGTAAAAACAAAACAAACAAAAAAACAAAAACAAAAATAAACAAGAAGAAATTTGTTGGCATAATCTACTCATTATCAGAATCACGTTTTAGTGTCATTAATCGTAAGTATAACAAGGTTAAAAGCTTGAACTTAGAGTGTAAGTCACATATCCCCATGCTAAAACAGCAACTTGTCCTCTGTGATGGTTCACATTGAGGTAAGCTGCTTTTGTATCCGTGTATGTTGCTAACTGAAGGTTAAAATAACCTTCTAGAAGAAATAAGATGAGCTGGCAATACACAAAATATCTTCGCTTTGTCAAGAGCTCCACTCAATACTTACATTACAGAAACGTTTTATATGTTTTATTTCTTTAAATCTTTTGAATACCCCATTTTTCTAAGTGGAAATACAAAAATCAGTGGCTCCTATTGTAGGCCAGGACAAGGACTTCAAATTAGCTTTGGCCTGAAGACTTACAGACTGCATATTTTGTGTAACATTGTTTTATCCCTGTCAAATAAATTTTATATATAGGAAAAAGCGCAATCATCCCACAATGTTCATGATTTATTTGCAAGCTTTGTTAAAAAGGTCATTTCTTTGCTGAGAGAATAAATAAATTAGTTATATTTATTCTCCATTACTAGCATCGTAACCTAAGAAAATCCCTACCCTAGTGTCTGTTGTGTGCATCCACAGCTATCTTGTAATGACAAATTTATCTGAACTAGACAAAACTAGAACTATGTGTTTTTGATAAGTTGTATGAGCGTTTTTCACAACTGTCATGCATAGGAAAGTATTGAGGAATTTGTTTAAAAACACTGCATATTTTAGAACCTATACTGGATGCTCTCTCTTTTCAGCCTGTTTAGACATTCAATCACTGTAACACCTGTCAGTCATATATATCAAGTAAGAGCCAATGGCAGGTAAATCAGATGTACCTGGTACTCCCTGGTTAACCGGCCCGTTGGAGTTCGGCGGAAGCAAACGCAACACTTTGGTCTTGAGCTCCTTACACATCTCCGCTCTGAGTCTCTGAAACGTTGCTGAACTGTGAACAACTCTAAATTTGACAAATTTAGCAGCGAAATGACCAACCAAATTCATGCAATCTAGCCTACTGACGCACCATTACACCATGTTGCCTGACGCAATGATAGGAACGCATCCGGGTTACGCCCACCAAGGCAGACGTCACCTTTCATAAAGGGCCAGCGGAGTTTTTTTTTAAGTGCGTTGATTTATTGGTTTGATTCGTCTGATATTTTCGTTTCTAAATCTAGCAATGTTTGGTATTTCCCAAAAAAGCTAGAATTTGGGTTTTTCAAAATCATTAGATTCAAAACTTTGTGCATAATAAAGCTATCGTTTTGCAAGTTAACTGTTGTGATTGTTTCTTTGGACACAAGCAATTTATTTAGTCCAAAATCAACATGAAGTTATTTCATGTTGTCAATTTCAGACAGCTTCACAGTATGAATGGATAAGTTTTCTGAATAAAATTTTATCTGCGTATTAGACTACAGATCCACATCGAAAAAGGCTATATTGATTTACTTTGTCTATAGGGTAAACCCAGGCTCTGGGGTAAACTTATAGTAAAACTTCCCTCTGCGGTCAGACCTTTTACAGTCTTTAGGTCAGACACGCAGTCATGCGCCAGCTGCACAGTCTGCTCATCGCGCAGCAGCTTGAAAATATGACCACCTGCACGCACTTAATGCTAATGGAGACATCTGCTGACAGATAACACTGAAGACGATATGTCGACCTCCATGAACTTGGACAAGGGTATTTTCTTTAAGAATAAAAATCACAACACACCAATAAGCTACAGGGTGTGCCATGTTAACTATTTTCTGTCCAACAGACTCAAAAAAAGAAGATACAGAAGCACATCTGACCGATGGGGATTCAGCATCGCTCCAACAAGTCAGCCACAACTTTAAAGCTCAGCCTGTAAGTGGCTTTTTGGTCCTCATTGACATTTCACCATGATATTTCATGCTTGCAGGATGTGGAGGACATCGGGGATAGACTAGACACACTGTCTGAGAGGATACATCTGTGCCAGTCAGTCCTAAATGATTTGAAAGACCTGAGTGACATGTTAGTGGTGAGTCTTCTGCTTCTCTCTGTATTTATTTATTTACATTGTTTTATGATGTAAAGCACTTGTTGCCTTTGGCATGAAAAGCACTTTATAGATGTTTAATTTTGATTGGGACAGACTAGACC
Organism: Craterocephalus amniculus; assembly: GCA_036024015.1. Lineage (NCBI taxonomy): Eukaryota > Metazoa > Chordata > Actinopteri > Atheriniformes > Atherinidae > Craterocephalus > Craterocephalus amniculus. Next base: position 9,596 of record JAVQJG010254699.1, on the reverse strand, counting down.
TAATGTTAATCCTTCTTGGTTGCAGAGAAAATGTCTTGAGGATGCATCGTTGGAGCCACAGAAGTGACCAGAGAAGCGCCTTCTAGTCTGTTTTTTATTCTTGTGTTTGAATAAACTCTATGATGGCAATTTTACATGTAATTACTCCATCAAGCAATCACACAATTCAGTGACAAGTATAAGGTTTTATTAGTATTATATTGCTCTCAATTCATAGTAATGTATCAATTTATATGAAACGAGCATAAGCAAACATTTTCACATTATACATTCTTTCAAAAATACAAATCCTTTACAATTCTTCACTCTTTGGGTGTCGGACATTTCTTTGGAAGCATATGGTTTCCTATATTTGTGTGATATTGCCCATTTGGAAAAATGTTGGAACTGAGACATTTTCTCAATCTCTGGCTTTACATTAGTGATCAAACGATCTGCTTCCAAATAAATGTCGCCATTAGGGATTTGCCAAAATTACCTTTATAGGTAGAAATCAAACAGAGACCTGGGCCACAATTCAAATGTTTCTCTGCTAAATAAAATAATTACAGCTGCAAGTTTGATTTAGAATGAAAATGAAAGCTGAAAAAAAAAGATCAAACGGTGTTCAAGGCTGAGATGATTACGCTGATGGAATGAAAGCAGTGAAACAAGTTTACGAAGGAGTAAAAAAAAAAAAAAAAAAAAAGCTGTGTACATTTAACCAAAACAATTCTTAAAACAGAACCATTCAGTCTCGAAGTACTTCGTCAAACAAATCAAGTTGGTTTTGAACCAGTTACCTCAGAGGCAAGACTGCATGTGAAAGATGTGGTGCAAAATTCAAAGGAACACTATGTGATGCACGAACTTCAAAGTTCAGATTTGCAACACTAATCTTAGATATTTAATATGTTATTTTCTTGAGTCAAAGCAGATCCTTTGATATAGATGCACTGGAAAATTAACTGTTACCAATGGATGTCTGCTTCCAAGTTGCTAATAGAATTTTGTCTGGTGGAAGAGTTATACCTAGGGTTTTTACTGAAATTGCATAGTCGTGTACATTGTCAACATGAGAATGTTAAGGATGCGGGCTTGACAACTGACAGCAACTTTTTGCTGCCTTATATTGATCATTCCTTCCATGAATGGAAGGAATGGTCAGAACTAAAGCACATGGTATAAGGAGCTCCTTGCAATATTATTCATCAAGATTAATACTAGTTTGTCTGACTTAAGCCCAGTTATCTTTGACATTTGCCCTGTTTGAACTTGTCAGTCAAGGGAATGCTTCTCTTAATGGCACAATTGGGTGGGAAAGAAAACTTAAAATTTGAGGTTTCTCACTTAAAACTATTTGTTCTTGTTTGATCCTATGACATGGAATTCAAATTAAGTTTCCAGATCTGCATCTGCTTTTTTCTTTTTTTAAAGCAATGTCACATATGCATGAAAAACTTAAAACATTCCAACGACAAAAACTACACAGATCATGAAAAAGTACAAGAGTTAAAAGAAACCTTTCTGCCTCAGTGACCTGCCTCTGCTTGAGATTTGAGAAGGTGAGTATTGATGTCTGAAGCAGAGATGGTTGAGACGAGGTTCACAGAATAATTAATGTTGTAAGGCCAAGCAACTTTAACACTCAAACCTACAGGAGATAATGCATTTGCTTTATCATTGCAATGTGTCCCATGTGAACAATACTGTTAAATTATACTCTGAGAAGGAGGCTATGAGTTTTATATATATGTATATATTCTGTTACAATACAGACTGTACAGTAGCCTAGATTCTTTATAGAACTATTCAACTAAACACAGCAAAAACTCAAAAATCCATGAATGCGACAAGGGGGCGAACGCAAATTGTACAATACCTCCAAACTCTGAGTTAGTAATTCAAAAGTCTATACAAAAATACAAATCCTAGAATAATCTACAAGTTTTTCAAAGATGTTTACACTAAAATGTACTATATTTACAGAGTCTGCAGGACACCATCTTTTAAATGCTACTTTACAGCAGTTGTATACAAAAAGTCAATATTGGTGCTGCACCTCAGCCAACAAGCTGTCAGATTACTGTCTTTACAAGATAGTGTGCATCAAACAGGAAAGAGTGCAGCAAAACGAAGGGCTACTGCAAGTGTGGGCAACCTAGTAAAGAAAATGCATGTCTGAGTGACAAATTAAAGGAACTGGGATCAGTCATGAGTTGATGAATCCCTGAGAGGGTCACAACCCTAAAAAAATGGGATGTTGACTGTAGTTTCTTACTGTTTAATTGTTAACCATTCTTGCAAACGAGCAGATTCTTGGGTAATTTGCTTCCCTGTGCACTGTACTCGAGGTGCATCTTTTCTTCAACTTGCTTTCAGCAATACACATTACGTTCTTGAAAGGATAGAAATTCAGTAACAACAAAGAAAAGCAACTTCAAAATACAAGTGATTGGAATAAATTATTTTTCTGCTATCTCAAAGTTAAGTTTTACCAATATAGAAAAAAAATCAACATTTAAATAAATTAACATATACAATTTTAAGTTAGCTTAAGTTATAGGCAACTTATTGAATCAATGCCATTTAAAAAGAGGCAGATCTGATCACTGGTTCTTAATTAGTTAATATCAGAAGTAAAAAAAACAAAAAAAAAAAAAACATCACATTTTCTACATTTTCTGCATTAGTCTTCCTAGAAAAAAAACAAAACACTGAGGAAACTACTATGACAGTCAAATGAGGAGCTGTGTGGGCAACTCTTTCAAATTTCTGCTGGGAGCATTGCTGATATCATAGCAAATTCCTCTAAAATACAGTGCATTCTGGTTAGTTGCATACCAGCTTAAAGTATTTACTTAGGACCTGTAGTACAGTACAAGGATATACAAATAAGTTTTTGTTTTCCTGCTTAGGCCTGTAGACCAATTAACTCTCATGTTATCAGTGCTTGGACAACAGACTTGTTTGATTTGATCAATTGTGGATGTCAAGAGGATTATTATATACAGATCACATCTCCACTTAAGATCGCCTGCCATTTTTCGGCAATATTGATGTTAAAGATGCAAAATCTCGAGAAGCAAACTAATTTTGTTTCTAAAAACTCAGCTACTGCAATGAGACTCAACAGAAAAGTTATTCCTAGTCTGTATATATATAAATATATATATATATATATGTATGATGCGCAGTGCTTTAAGGAACAGGATGCACTGCAGGGACAGAGGGTTTGATGTACACACTATATAGGAAGAAAGAAGAGGCATTGCTTTGGAGGGTGATTCGTGCCGTGGGTGGAATCGATGTCTGTAGATGAGTGGGTGCAACAGACAAACACGTGGTGGCAACTCTTTTAAGGATCGCCGTCAGTGGCCATGTTGAAGTCATCAGCGACCAGCAGCAAAGCCTCGATGTTGGCAGCCGTCTCTGGACTCTGCATAGAAAGGAAGTCGGAGACGTCCATGCTGGCTAACCCGTCAGATGGGGGTGGGTTGGTGGCAGTGCTGCTCACTATGGTGGGAAAAGTCTGCGCTGCGGAGGAGTTGGAAGAGGAAGAAACAGAGGAGCCCTCCAGCCTCACCTCACCCACTTTGGAGGAAGACTTGGGAAGGCAGCATGAGGAAGATGAAGTGTCTTGATGGTGTGGCGGCTCAGATGGGAGTGAGGAAGGGGGCTCTGACGGCTGCTGTTGTGCTGGAGTTGAAATGATGGAGGAGGCACTCTTCACACTCTTGTCCTTAGCAGAATCCCTGCAGGCGCATTGGCACTGGCAGGACTCTTCCTGTTTTATGATGATGACTGGTAAGCTGAGGCCGATTTGTTGGACTGAGTTACCTGAAACAGAAAGTTCAAGTCAGGCCTCAGAGACATCAACATGTTTTCATTACTTAAAAGATGCTGCCAGTCATCCATTTCTGACTGAAGAAGTCAAGATGGACTTTTCGATGCCATGATAGCTGCAGAGAAATATTACTTCCTGCAGGTCATTACATTTTGAGCCACCTCTATTTTTCTGTTACATTCTGATGTATTTATCCAAGGGTGTCAAACTATGGTCTTCAAGAGCCGCTGTCCTGCAGTTTCCCCACTTCAACACACCTGACTCTAAATAATGGATTATTGCACAGAACTTGACAACAAGTAGTTGGACCCATTTCATTTGAATCAAGTGTGCAGAGGCTCAGGTGGTAGGTTCGACACCTTACCCTCATTGCCTCCAGTGATGGCACCACTGGTAAAATTGTAAGTCGCTTTGGATAAAAGCATCAACTAAATGACAGTGTAATGTAATGATGGGAAACTAACCTAAAAGCAACCCATGATATAACACCACTGTAATGCAACACTGTTCCAACTCTACATTAATAAATCATCTTGGAAAAGCATTTGTAAGACAAAAACGCAGTGACGGCATCTTATTGTCATCAACGATCAATTTCTACCTCTACCGGTAAATTAATCCTGTTAAAGCTAAGCCACAATGTGTGTGTGTGTGTGAGTATAAATGTGGGAAAACAAATTTACGATTTCATTAGTCTTTGGCAGATGCCCACAGTGTGCAGAAAATAGAGTAATTCACTACGTGCAGGCTTACCGGCATTTCCTCCCACTGGTATGGCTGTAGTGAAGAAAACCTTTTCTACTTTTGGAGTTCCTTGATGCGACTGTGGAAATACAATTGATCATCAAAATCTGACACAGTACAAGTTCTGGCAGGTGGAGTTCCACCTGAACCTCTTGCTGTATTCAAGAAATAGGTTCTTAAAATATGAAAAACTCAAATGTATTCTTTTGCTCCAATAACTGTTGGGCCTATGCTGATGACAGCTACATTTTAAAGGTCTAATCAACATGAAAAGATGGGGGTGAGCACAACTCACCTGCTCCGGGTTCTGCTGGCTGTTGGCAGCACTGCTGAGGATCCACTGGAGGTTCTGGTCAGACATAACAAGGCTCGGCTGCAGCAGGTTCGGGGTTTGTGCTATGGTGATGGTGGCAGGGGGGGAAGCCAGACCGGGGCCAGTGTTGGCGACAGGGTTATTGGCCAAAGGCACGGGTTGAGCCACAGCTGCTAAGCCTTCCGTTGTGGCGGCTGCAACAACAGCAGCAGGAGCTGCTGCTGTAGTGGTTGGCGCAGGAGCCACTGGAGGGTGAACGGAGATGCGTGGGGGCAGAGGAGTGGTCTGCGTAGCACTGTCTGACTGTAGGAATGTGGGCGGTAGCGCCATGTAGTGCTGGGGGGCGGCAGGGTTTGGTGCTTGGACAGAAGCCTGAGGCACATCCGAGATCTGATGAGGCCCACTTGGTTCCATGAAAGGGGGAGGCTGTGTGGAACTGACAGCAGCTGCGACACTGGCAGTAGCCTGAGAGGAAGAGTTTTGCCTCTGCTGCGAAGAGGCTTCCATGACAGCAGCATTGTGGGAACAGCAAGATGTAGAGGTAGGAGTGACAGAGAAAGAGATGATAGATGAGGCATCCGTCACCCCTGGTTGAGTAGAGGTCTCTAGGCTGAATTGCTCAGCAAGGCTCTCTGAGAAGGGAAACCAAAGCCCAGTCATGACCAGAACATTTCACAAAACACAAGCAGGCGTGTTTTACATAATAGGTTCTAACCGTTGGGATTGGCATCGTCTTGGCTGATGCTATTTTCAGGACTCTGGAACATGAGCTCAAAGATTTTCACAGGGGTTACATTGTTGAGGTCCAAGTTTTGAGCCTGTAATAAAACAAAATAAACAAAAACATTGACATATACTAATCAACCTGAGGGACAACAATATCAGACTTGATGATATTTTAGTGATTTTTCTTGACAGGTTCTCTACACGTGATATATGGTGTTGATATTCTGCATCAACACCTTCAGCTCAATGACATAAAATGAAGCAACGGCCAGACTTACATTATGGATGTTTTCTCTTAACTCAGAGTCTGTAGAGATGAGGCTCAAGTCACTGAGGCACAGCGAGTGATTTGCATCCTGCAATGTAGAGATGAACAGATACAATCAATACATTAGGATCAGGTGTTGAGTCATGGAAAAAGACAGCAACATTGGGTCTGGTTACATGATGTTTTTTAATTCTGTATTAATAATTCTGTATTAAATAATTGAAAATTAAAATATTCTCCTCTGGGTTTACATGGAAATATTAATTCCTTATATCAAAACCTTATATTAATAAGGTTTACCTTATATTAATAAGGTTTACATAGAAAACATGTTCTTAATTCCACTTTAAATCCAGGGGTTAGGAAGGGTTTGGTTGGGAGGCAGAAGTGATGTAACATACATATGTATGTCTACCGGTAGTTAAAAAAAAAAAAAAAAAAAAAAAATAGGGAAAAAGTTTACCTTAGAAGTTAAATACATCAGTGCTGTTACAATGGAGGGATTTCAGTCTCTGATGCAATACCAAGAGTACAAGTACCATTTGGATACAATGCATCCATTCATTTTTAAGGAGTGTCCTAATGTTTAAATGGAACTACAGATTGAAGGTTAAGATTTAGTATTAGCATAAGCCATAGCATAAGAATCTGGTATATTAAATAGATAAAAACTGGGCCATCTTGTTTAGGACTTTGGTTATCCAATTTCCCTTACATGTTCTTGTCTTCCATATGTTCTTTAGCCCAGCCTGCATATTGGCTTACTTGTGCCCTTTGAAACAAAAAATAATTCCTGGTATCCAGTTATTTTCTCAAATCCACCCAAACCAGTTACAGAGGATATGTGCCTGCAAGGTAGTACTACAAATCGGTGGAGGTGGAGCTCTGTAGACACTGCAGTGTGTTTTTGTGTCCGTGTACAGTATGAACACAAGATAAGTGAACATTCAAATCCTCACAAATGTCTAAAGTTTCAAGTATTCTCCATCAATATCTACTTTTCCCCTGAAGATGAACAATGTTTAAATAATGCTCAAAATCAAGATAAAATCTAACTTTAACTTAAAAAACCCAGCTTCATCATAACTCCCGTCACCAGAACCTTTTAAATGTAACAATAAAAGTATGTGGAAATAATGAACAAGCATTTTGTAAATAAAAATATGCAAGTAAATTAACTTAAGGATATTGTTAGTGCCGCTCAGCACACACTCCTAAATCCAGCCCACGTAAATTCAAAGCATTTCTCATAAGATATCAGAGAACAAGAGAACTGCTCTTACTTCAGAGTGCGAATGGGTAAGGGTTAGGCTGAAGGGTTGTCCTTTGTCATGGCCTCGGATGTGACTCTTCAAACTGTATTGGCTGCTAAAAGTCTTCTCACAGCCGTCACTGGGACAGTTGAATGGCTTCTCCCCTGCAGAATAAGAACAATAACGATCAATACAAGACGACCCTGAGAGGTGGGGGAAGTCTTCACAACCTGTAATATCCTTTAGTTTCACAGCCGGAAACAAAAGAAAAAAACGAAAAGCATCATCCAAGATCACAATAACTTATTTCATTTAATTCTATTTCTAATAACTTTTGAAGGAAACCTATTGTGACTAAATTTTTGAATGCTAAATAGGGAAACTGATCTTGTATTGGTTTTATATGAACACAAAGGTATTAATTGTGAATTAAAAAAAAAAAAACAGATTTAAGAAACTAAAGTGAAAAAAAAAATTTGGAAGAATTTTTATAAGTTTTTTTTAGAAATTAAATTTATGATGAATATTTCTCAAATTTATGTTGTGGACCTAAATTTTTTTTGGCACAAGTAATTTTTTGCCCTGTGCACTTTCACACAAAAAGGTATATGTGAAAATAGTAGGGAAACCAAAAATATATACCTGTGTGGGTTCGAACGTGCGTTTTTAGATGATGACTTGCTGCAAAAGCCTTCCCACAACCATCATGATCGCAACTAAAAGCAAAGAAAAAGAAATGGCAGAATTGCTTACAACTGACTAAATAGAAGAAAATGATGTCAAGACAGTAAATTGACTGAGTTGTTCCAGATTGTCTGCATACAAAGGAATTCTTCCCATAGACAATAATCACCACCTTTGAGAATCTATTAGTATTGCAGTTTAACTTAGTTTTGGCTAGAAGTTCTTTAACTTCAGCCAGGAATGGATTACATCTGTTGTGATAATGGGATGACTCACCGAAATGGCTTCTCCCCAGTGTGTGTGCGAATGTGCTTCCTCAGGTCGCTAAGCGTGGTAAAGTACTTCGTGCATCCCTCCGATTCACAGTTGAACGTCTTGCCTGTGTGAAGTCTCTGGTGTGCTTTTAGCCTGCAGAGACGATCATGGGGTTTTTCATTAAACCACAATGGGAGGCTTGGAGAGAAACAAAGCGAGCACAACAGGTTCAAGAAGTGTATATTGGCCCCTCAAACTGTTTTAAAAAATGTAAACACAAGTTTGAAAATCATAGTCACAAATTCAAAAACAGTATTTAGGCAGACAAGAAAAAAAAACAGCTGAGCAAAGTCCAGACTGTCGGTGGTAGTCTGACAGAATCTGCGCAGCAAAGATGGGGGGAGAGCAAAGTAACGTTATCAAACAGAGAATCCTTGCATGGCTGCCTCTGACACAGGGCTGATTCTGATGGCCCAGCTCCATCAAGTCTGAGACATGTTGTCAGAGCAGCTGAAGCGATAAAAGCCAGAGGGTCTCTTATGAGGTCTTCTTCAACTGGCAGGGAAAATCTAAATGCATAAGATATTGACCATGACCTGTCTTTCATCAGAATAAGCAAAGGTTGTTGAGGTTTTAATATCTTTATGCAGTTTTAGCCGATGGCCTTTGGTAATTTGTCAAAGTTTCCATACTCCATTAAGGTGTCTGCTGTGTCATGCTGCTGTGCCCACCCCTGCAGACAGGTTATTTTACTTAGCAAGACAAGGTAAGAAGGGCTTGCATTTTTTGATGATGTACAATAATTGGGCTCGGATTTCTATAGGGAATATTGTATAGGATTTTTTTTTTTTCAATATACATTCAGTGTACTCTTAGAAATGAAAACCGCAGTATCACTATAATGCAAAGGTCACATGATCAGAATTTCATATTTTATCATCATGACCAAAGAACTGGTACGATATTTATAAATACATGTAGTTATTTTAGCATTGTTATTTTACAGGAGTAGATTACACAATTTTCAGGAGAAGACAAAGTTTTTTCACCCACTTGAGTGAGTTCAGCTCAACCATGTGAAAAAAGAAGCAAAAACAAATTTCTGCTGTCACTGACAGGAGAAAGGACATATTCAGAATTGTTTTTAATCTAAATGTTTTTATAAGGCGATGATATCTGTGTAAAGTGGCCATGTACCATTTATTTTATTGTATAACAAACTAAATACAAGGGATGGCCATCGTTTTTCGAATTTATTCGTTAAATCATAGAAATTCGAAGAGTGATTCACATGTGGGCGAAAAAAAAGTTGCATTACTGGCGGCTTCCACACGTTTGCAGCATAGCAACGTGTCAGGATGATTCTCGGTGTCTGTGGAAGACAATCACATTGGTAGAAGCGGCATGCTTAATAGGCTTTCCACCGATCGGATCGGCTTGATCGGATCGGCCGATTTTTCACATATTTTACATTTTTTCTGATCGGCCCTAAAGTTTTCATCCACCGATCCGATCAATGACGTCATT
>JAVQJG010254685.1:0-10748 GCA_036024015.1 Craterocephalus amniculus | reverse complement strand
GTGTGTGTGTGTGTGTGTGTGTGTGTGTGTGTGTGTGTGTGTGTGTGTGTGTGTGTGCATCTGTGTGTGTTACTTGCTTCAGCTCCAGTGATAGACTGCAGGGTTAAGGCTTCTTGTGTGCTCCCACTTTGTCATTGTGATTTGCTGCTCACGCTGTCCGGCTGGAATGAAGCTTACATCCTTGGCTGCAGGAGTTCCGACTTTAAATAACGTACCAAAATGATGGCGCTCAGTCAAACCGGAGACCTTGAACAAACGACATCCTTCCAGTTTTGTCTGTGTCTGACAGAATACACAGGTAAAGCTGTTAGCATAGGAATATTGTTTGCTTCATGGAAACATGAAACATTGTAGTACCCTCCCTTTAAGGGTTTTAGTGAAGACAAAATCATAGCAAGATTTAGTCATTGTAGCTAAATTCTGAATTCTTTAAAACTCTTATATTCTATTTTGAGTGAGATTTTATTTATTCATTTGTTTTTTTTTTAAAACAGAATAAATTTGGGCTTCCAGTTTGCAATTTCTAGCAAATCACAATGTGGCATTGTGATTTGCTGCAGAGGAGCTAAGGCACTCTGTGCTGAAATGAAGCCATCACCTTTGGTGTTAAGCCTCTGGTTCTAAATTAGGCTGTGTACAGAGTTCAGAAAGATGCTTTGGATGGCCTTTAGCTGAACCGAATGCCCCTGTGTGGATTTAGATACAATAATGACCTCATTTGTTGACATGACATTAGACTGTCTTTCTGACTTAAAAACTGGGTTTTCAGCACAGATGTGGTATGTAGCAGTGGCAAAATAGGATCACACAGAATATCTTCAATGTGAGTGAAACTCATGAAGTTATAAAGTATATCAGAAACAACATAGCAGGTTCTTTAAAAATCTGGTAGGTTCTTGAAAATGAAGGAATGTGGATGTAAAGAAAACATGCATAGCGTTAGTTTCTCCTTTCTTGACATCGGGCCAGTGCTTCATCCTGGGTAAAAAAAGATAAAAGTTGGACCAAAAAAGGAGCATCAGAGCAAAGAGAGACTGAAAGCATTTACCGGTTATAAATAATGTATGCCACTTAACTAGTGGGGCTTAACAAGAGACTCATTCATCACAGAGACTCTGGTTTTATGGTAGAGCATCTGTTTGCAGATGGATTTAAATCTAATAGTTGATAAATGTTTGTCGGCCTTTATGACAGACTTTTTGAGTGCTGGGTAAAAACTCAGGCCGTATTTTGAATGGAACATGAAGCATGGAGCTAAAATCCATTAACCATTATCATTGAAGGTTTATTATACACACAGTGACAATTTACACATATTAAATAAACATACATTGAAGCAATAAAGCCACACCAAAAATGACTACAGAAGTGTTTTTTATGACATATTTATTTGAACACAGCATGCAAATACCTCACTTGTTTGACTAAAATATGAACCTATATACAAAACTTAACATTTTATATTTTTTCCGCCCCAAAATAAGCTGAAACAAAAATCCAATTCATCTCATTGGAGTTGTACTGACTGGCACATTGGTCAGAGAAATACTGTTCAATTGTATTCTCATACAGCTTAATCATATAATTTTGCCACCACATAAAGAAATAAAAAAAAAATCTGAAAACATTTCCCTAAACAAGAGACTGCCCAACATGAATCTAAAATAGTAACACGTCTGCATCAACTCATTTTACAATCTCATGATGGAATTAGAGTGATCACTGTATACGGCTGTTTTACATTCCAAGTGAATGATTTAATAAAATGTTGCTTGCAGTCATTCCAGACACTACACTTTGCATCTGTATTTTTAATGATTGGAGTCTTTGCTGACATTTGGTGTGTAGCCCCCCCAGTGGACAATCAGAGCATGTAAGCAGCATGTTTTATTTACTGTCTCCGCCAAAAGTAATTCTGCATCACTCAGTTTCTAACACTGAGCATAAAATGAGCTGCGTTTCAGGTCACTCTTACATTCTGAAAATGGAAAGTATTCATTCATCATTCATTTTCCAGCATCAGTGTTTTATTGGAGAGAGCACAGTTCCCTGTGGGTCTCCTGTGCTGCATGCCACCGTGTCAGACCTGCAGTCATCCAGTCTCACAGACTAAGGTCTGCTGGTCAAGAAGTCATAGACCTATTCCACCAAGTTTGATCCACCACCCATCTATGTCAGTTTGCAGGTCAGGATCAGGGGTTATATGGTGATGAAATGCCCTGGAGAAGTTCAGGAATATAATTCTCACAGCATCACTTCCCCTGTCCAGGTGAGAGAGAGAGACCGGTGTCGGAGGAAGATGATTTCATCTTCTACCCTGACCTTCTCCCAATACTGCAATCAGATTTTTTTCTGGAACTCTCCATCAGACTTCTGCACCAGTTGGCAGGTATTCTGGTATACTGCTCATCAGCAAAGTGCTCTCATTTGTCCAGGACTGTTTCTTTTTTTGTTTGTTTTTTAAAAAATTTTTTCAATAAGATTAAATAAAAACACAATATCTTCTTTTACTAAATCATAATTTCGCAAATTTATATTTATTGTTACTTTTTACAGTCTTTAGTTATGTCTTTTTATGTTTTTGAGCGTCTTCTCTTGACCCCAGAGTGTCTGCAAAGGTCAGGTCAGGCCTTCATTAATTCCCTATGAATGAGCTGCGATGTTCTGTGAGACGATTACTCACTTATAGCACAAAGTTGGGCATTCAGTATTGATGTGTGCTGACAATGAAACAGTGTCAGCTTCTTACTGGCAATGACTTCCTCTTCATCTGTTCTCACTGCTGGGAATTCATTCAGTTTAGGAAAATAACAGGATGATGTCCTGTGACTGACGGTTATTTTTAATGTAACATGCAGTTTGTGTATATTACTTAAGCAGCAGAGACTTGTCATGAACATAAAGTTCCTGTTAAACTGCAGGTACGGTAACTTTATTATTTGCACCTCAGCCCCTTTGTTGGTTCCACCTTTTTTTCCTCCAAACTAATTTATATGAATTTTCATGAAACCAGTTTAGAGGCCCTTATCTAAGTGAATGATAACTCCACATAAATCACCAAAATATACATTGCCTTCAGCCACACGTGTCCTTTGTGTTTGCTTTTGATTATAACACGTTGGCATAGACATGTCATGGCATACTAACAAACTAATTTCAGATAGTGAACCTGAAAAGTATAAACACCATCATTGTCATTATGGGCACGCTGGCATGTAAATCCTAATACTGAGACATGAGGAGGACGGTGCCCAAAAACAGACTCACAGATTTGTTATCACAGATGGAGATTCTTGTTTTAGACATTGCAGAGGGAGAACTGACTCCTGTTTTAACATCTCAAATGATCCAATATTTCTTTCCCACAACACCTGTGTAAATCTTGTGTTTGACTAGAAATGCTAAAATGCTGAACGGAGGTACCCCCTGGTTCTTGTGAGTGCAGAAAATGGTTCTTAACTGTTCACCTACCAGAACTAGTAGAAGGGATTTACTGTAAGAACAGAGTATTTTCCAAAGGGGTCGGTAGGATCCTATCACATCAATTCAATTTGATGTGTGAATTTACATCCATTTTAGGATTTCAGAATTGCTACAAAAATAAAGAAATGAATTGGGGCAGTTAGGAGCTAGTAGAAAAAGTAATGATACCATTTGAAATAGCTTATTTAACTAGATGATGATAAATCATGATTTGGCACAAAAACTAAATCCAATATATTAAGAGTTTGACAGGCAAAGATGGGCTGAAGATCTTTTGTATGTCAAAATTTTGTGAAAAATTTTTCTCAAAGAGATATTTGAAGAGATTTACAAATGTTTCACTGTTTTGTGTTTGACAAAATTACAAATGCCAAAAGATTTGAAGGATTTTTACTTTGGAAAGACATTAGAAATCCTAAGCTGGAAACTTGTGAAGTGGCAAATAGTACCAGTCATTCATCAACAATTGACATATCGCTTGGTTACATGACCACTTGAAGTCAACTTCCCTGGAGTTTGAGACATTTGGGATGGACCACCGCTCAATGAAAAAGCTGTATTGTGGTCAAACTAACCTTTTTCTAATGGAAGGAATTAACACCAATTTTCCAGCATCCAACACAAACTCTAGTCAACAGATCTAAAAAAAACCAGTTTTATGATGTTATTGGGTTATATACCCTTTGCAACACTTATTTAGATTCCTGTGATGACAGCATTAATGTAGAAAAGTGCTTTGAGACTTCAGCGTAACATCTGCTTTTATCAATACATTTTCCAGGGACATGTCATGGAACACGATGCTAAAAGTGGGACCAAAACACAGGACTTAACAGGGCAAAGTCAAAATACCTTTCGAAGGTAAGCAAAGTGCAAAAATGACAGAATAGAAAGACTGAGCATAAACAAACAAAATACAGACTGCTTGTAAACCATGGTTAATGATCTGGCAATAAAAGAGAAGCAGGGGAAATTTAGACTGAGGGAGATGAGAGACAAAAGGCAGGAGGTAGAAATTTGTTGCATAAAACCACATATGAACCATTCCAACACAGAAATTATGGAAAAATTAACTCCTGTCCCCATAATTTATACTAGAATAATCTTTTTTTTTTTACTCAATCAAGACAATACAAAACCGCATTCTGCACATATTAAAGACACTGCTGGGGAGGAAGGGGGTCCCAATCTGTAGCCAGTAGAGGACATGTGAAGTAAAATCGGAGATAAGATGACCTCACACCTTGTTTGGAGGAAGATTCGGGCAAAGCAACATTCAAAATGCTTCATCACTTCATAGCAGTCACGTTCTCAGTGCCATTAAAGGAATGGTAGGACCAAAAATCGCAAAATTTTAAAGTCCAAATATTTACAGTTACTTGTTAAATTCTTTTATACTTTTTACCCATTTCGTTATAAATTTGGCATGTTTTCCTGAAGTAAAAAATAGATTAGCATTCATAAATAGGCTACAAAGGAGAAAGTATACATAAGAACAATCTTTATTTAAACTTTTTTAGTTGAATTTTCCTAATTTCTTTAGTTTTAGAATATTGTGCACTTACAAAGAATATTCAGTTGTTTTTTTTTAACTTTTTAGCTGGTCTTTGTGTTTTTCTTTGGTGCAGTCTAAACACTGGTCTTCTGGATGACACAGTTCCAAAATAGTATTTATCTGTCCCACTTTCTGATGTCTACTGGCCTCATAGTGGCAGTGCAACATCTTTTGATGCTGCAGATGCTTCAGCTCCTTAACTGACTTACTTGGACACATTGTTTATATGTGGATGGTGGTCTAATGAATCAGGTTTCCAGACCGTAGAGAAATTTTGTTTCATGAAAGGAAAAAAAAGGAGAATGTTGTGGATTGTAGCAGCTGTAACCATCCAGCACCAGAAAACTTAGTGGCAGCCTGTGTTTGCATGCCACACAGTCTGCACACCTGCCAGCTGATGAATCTGAGACTGTACATTTGAAAGGTGTAAATTGGAAAAACTGATGTTTCATCAAACTTGGGGTTTGCAAATAGGCTACACATTTTTTCCACATGCTCCTTAGTAGTTTTAATTGGATTATACAGTCATCTATACACAAACTTTAAATGTACTTATACATCTTCCTGTTTCTTCTTTACTTATCACTTATAAATGCTCTTTGCTGTTACAAGAGCATGTTGTCATTAAAGCTGAATGTTCCAGGCACCTATGGGATAGCTTTTGGTCCTTCTTGTAAATTACAGGACTTGATCTTGCATTTTCCTGTCAACGAGTCCATCAGCAAAATTGCAAGCTAGTCACTGGCTTTGTGCTCACACCATTAAGCCTCCTGCAGAATGAGGTTCTATGCTAAATGCCTCAATTAAAACCTCGTACTTTACACTGTGACGTGTTGCTGCTCGATCTGTAACAGGAATTTCACGAAGAAACTGACGTTAAAACTGTCATCTGGATGAAGAGACTTCTTTTATATTTGCTTAGACTCAAGAGTGTCCCCTGAGCCACAGTCAGATAATGAACTGCTAGAATTCCCTGGACAGACCTGCAGATATAACCACAGTCTTTGCAGATGATTTCTTGCCTTTAAATGTTTCCAGCTGGCATTTTGCATCATCTTACATCTATGGTTCTTCTTCCTCCATCCAGTTTTAATCCTTTTGTGTCTCATATTTAATTTGGTTTCTCTTTGTAGTAATCATACATCTCCTTGTCATTAAATATGTCAAAGTAGATTAGATTTGTGCATTTTTTGCATTTAATTGGTAGGTTTTTGTAACTGCCTTTGCTGTTTGAAGTACTAATGTTTACATTTAGGTTAATTTGTTTGTCGTTCTGGTAACTTTATACATCTTTAGTCACTGCATATGTTTTTGTAGCTTTTTAAAATCTCTTTGTTGATCATATTCTCTCATTTTCATCATATTTAAACCTTTTGTAACTCATGTACTTCTTTTCATTCACTGTCTCCTTAACAACAACAAAAAGTCCCTATTTTTGTCTTTTTTAACCTCCCAGTTGTCTATTTGTGCCTGATTCAGATAATGTTTATTATTCTGGTTGTTTTATATCTCTTACCTGTAACTGTATCCACTTAAGTGATCATGTTCTGTCTCATTTTAGCCATTTTTATCTCTTTTTAGTTGTTTACTTTCACTTTTGTTGCTTTTTGTTGTCTGTTTATGAACGGTTCAGACAATGTGACCATTCTGCTCGTACATCTCTTGTTAGGCACTAAATAAATCCTGCTTGTCATTTTGCATATTCATATTCATACTAATCTGGGCCTTTGTTATGTGAGGTGTCACACTTTTGTGTTCATTTCCCCGTTCAAGGCAGAATATGCATCGTCTTATTACTATGAGGCTGGAAGAAATAGTCCTCTTAAAAACTGTTTTGTTTATTTATGGCGAAAATAAACCTTAAAATGATTATTTTCTTACATCTCGTTCGTTCGCATTTATGTGGTTTGTGTTTCTTCAACTCTGATAGGACAACATGGTCGGTTTTACTTCAGAGGGAAACAAAAAACAAAACAGGGCACCCATCATTGAAAGCCAGCTTCATTAAAACCAAATCTGTTTTCCTTCTTGTTTTTTTAAATTGTTATCGTCGTGAAACACATTGCTTTACTCCAGACTGTGACACATAATCCACCTGCTCCTGTGATACCACATGACTGCTGATGTCAGCCAAGCCACAGTCAAAGCTGGGAACCTGTAGACAAAATGGTGAATGTGCGTCCGTCCGGCAGAGTGAACGTGAGTGGCTCATAAAGGCTGAAGTGGGAAAGAGAGAAAAAAGCAGAGAAAATATAAAAAAAATCAACAACAAATCAATATTCCTCATTTCGCGTGCGTATTTTCTTCCGTTCTTTTTTCCCCTTCACTGTGCTCGTATTTATGAAGTTCAACAGCCATATGAGAAATTAGCCTCTGTATTCACCGGGGTCCTCCCACCCCTTCTGTCTTGTTCTCTAATCCGCCCACATGTATCGTCTGAGGAAAAAAAATAGTGCAGAAGGTGACGCTCCTCAAAAGGAACAGAGAGAGGCACAGAGAGGGAAAGGCAAAGAGAGAGGTGTCTACAGGCTGCATCTCCACTGAAACGTTTGGAAGGGGAGAGGAAGAGCTGAATGGTAGCTACACCCTGCGCCTGGAAGCGTAGAGACACTGTAACAAAGGCTGGCAATTATTTTTTTTGGCAATAACAGAGAGGTTGGATAGGGCTCTGAAATCGAGGGAAATAGCAAAAAGCCACTTTTGAGAGGGACTTCTGCTTCATTTCATCCGAAAGACCCATCCCCTTGCCATCATCAGCATGACCATAAAGCTTTAAGTAACATTCGGCAATAACGCTATCAGTTTCCAGCAACAGACGCACGCAATCCTGTTTTGATTTGTTATAATCGTTGAGAAAAAAAAGAAAGAAAAAAAAAGCTCCACTGAATTCCTGCGAGAAACTGGACACTCTCTGAAATCATAAGAAAGAGCAATCTAACAAAGAAAAACTACATTTTGATTGATCTTTTTAAGCTTGATGTGCGTGTTCCTCCACGCACTCGAAACGAACCTGAACCAAAAGCAAGTGAGTATTAACCGTCTGTGTGTATGTCTGTATTTTGGTGGCTTCATTCTGCGCTAATGATTCTAATAACGGAGGATTTGACTGGACGTAAGAAATGACAGCCTAGTCTACATTCAACAAGTATCGTTTTGTCCACGATAGCGGCGAGATTTTCTGTAATCTGTCTTTTGATCAATTTCTTGACAAAGCAGAATTTGTGGGCATTGTTTGAAGTTAGAATCCTAAACACTGCTTGTGATATTTATGAGCTGCTTTAATATAAATAGAATTGTACTGTGTCAGTGGCCAAGTCATATGTCGCTTGAAAATCCTCAGTGTCTAAATTCAAACCCCTTCTTTTACAAATGGAGGGTGTTTCCCCAACTAAACCAGGAGATGAGAGCAGTTTCATGCCTCTGAGAGGAATTTGTGTGCACCCCCCCCCCCCCCCCACACCTCATCATTTTGCCTGTCTGCATGAGTTTACGTGTGTTTTTGTGCTTTTGTAGGATTGAATTTGCCTTACTTGCATGTGCCTTCAGTGTGTGTGTATCTGTCTGTCTATGTGTGTGTGTGTGCTCTTGCATACCGGCAGTGCTGGGGTGTAGGTGTCAAGGCCTGAAATGGGGGTTTGATATAGGAATTGTTGAAGGAGGGTGAGGAAGAGGAGCTGACACGAACACCAGCAGAGAGGACAAGACGTAAGGAACACGTTGGATGATGGTGGTTTAGGGAGGGGGGGGGGTATGCAGGAGGGACACATAGATCCCATCCAGGAAGTTTGGTGAGATACGGAGGAGGGAGGAGAATTAAATGTCTTCCTTCCTTCTTCACCCATACCCTGGACAATTTGCTTGATCTACGAGCCGCTGCACACAAAGTCTCTGGTTTCGTAACACCTCTGCCTGCCTTCACTTTTCTGCACATGCCTCTCCGCTCCAGTGTGTTCATCCCCCTTAATGGAAACTCTGCCTCTTTTTCCTTCATTTGCTCTTCTTCTGCCAGCCCTCCACCCCCTCTCAATCCTGCATTATGAATATACAGCTGATGCTATTTTTAGACGAGAGGGTAACCCAGAAAACACCCCCTTTGATTTTTTTTGCAGAAACGAAAAAGGTGGGGGAAAATAAGGAAAAAGGAAAAGAAAAAAACAAGAATCCATATCAGAGACAGTGGTGTGCTGTCAGCGACTGGTAGAGTAGTGATGGGGTTTGATAAAGAGGGGAAAGCAGGGGAATAAATCTATTTTTAGGTTGTGATTGAATCCAGTGTTCCTTCATCTGACCCTTCATTTCTCGCCAGTTCTGTCTATCATCTCCCACTTTCAGTCCCTACAACTTTTCCCCTTTGTCCTTAAACCCGATTCCCTTTCCAAGCCTTGACCTTAAGGCACTCTAAGAGCTCCCCTCTCTCATTTCTTTTGTCCTCATCAGTTTCCTCCCCTGTTTCACAAATATTCAGAATATGATCTGCGACTTCCCCCTTTTGTATCAAACTGTTGGCCAGGGTCACAGGTGGAGAATCAGTGTAGTGATACTCCATCTGCTCTGCCATTTGTCTGTCTCAGCGACGCACACCGCATCACTGCACTGCTGGATCATAATGCTGCTAATCATGCTGGAAGGGCAGTGTCGTTAATTAGAAGCAGGCAGGTTTAAATGACTAAGAGACGGAGTTAGGAGCTGTGGGGTTAAAGCTATCCTGCCCTGAGTGCAACTTGGATATTAGCTCAGATTTATCCAAGTCCAAAAATAGAGCACCTTCCCAACAAGACACACTATCCCGTCCCTTTTTCCTCTTCTCAATACCACAGAGAACAGTTCCAGGATTATTCTGAATCCTGAATTTTCCCTCCACCAATAATCTTCTTTATAAGCGAGCTGTAGTACTTTCTTTTTTTTTATCACTCTCCATCATTCTGTCACTAGTAAAGTCTCCCTCACTTTGTTTTTATACAAAAGCATCTCAGCCTCTACCATCCTGTGGGTAGGAAAGATTTTAGTCATGGATGCTGAGTGACCTCTCACAGCACTATTACAGGCTCTACTGCTGCCAGTCTATTCCTGAAAAAGGCTTTATGTATTAATCATCCCCATCTAGCTAAAAGGTGAAAACCAGGAATGCGTGACTTTCTTTTCTATCATGAATGAAGAATGCTAAAGACGGGATCATGGAGAAGGAGCACCCGCTGCACTTTTCAGGCTAGGGTGACTTGCCAATACGTGAAAGGCACCAGACCCCTTACAGGGGAGCGCTGTCTGCAGTGTGTGCTGTGTGTGTGTGGATTGGTCAGCCCCTGAAGAGCTTTGCACCGGTGTTGCTGAGTAGAGGAGCTTCCTGTGGTAGATTAGCTGTTTTCATTGATCGGCTTTTTAAATCATCTGCTGGGATTGAGCTTCATATCTCGATGAGAAAAGTTTTCTTTTTTCCCCTTCATCTGTGTCTGAGAATTGCTGTTTTCTCTGCGTATTTACAGCCACCAATTTATTTTCATTCCTATCCATCCGCTCATGTGACGCCACTCACAGTCGTCCTTATTCATTCCGGTCATGCTCTACCTTCCCCGTGCCGCTATCCACACACACACACACACACACACACACACACACCTTATTTCTCTCCCGGAAGAACAGACTTACACCGTGAGGTGCAGCATCGAAGGGACGGGTGAGGTGGAGGGTGGGGGGGACACATTGTGGTGTGACA
>JAVQJG010254663.1:0-12642 GCA_036024015.1 Craterocephalus amniculus | reverse complement strand
GGTAAGGAAGGAGTGTGCGAGGGAGAGAGAGAGAAGGGGAGAAGGAGGTGATAACACAGAGGGTGAATGTCTAACATTGCAGGTCTTCCTGTCTGAACTTTCGCTATAGCTCCATTTATATAAACATATATATATAAAAATGTATACAAACTCAGGTTGAATCCTGGGGGGTATTCCAGAAAGCTGGTTTTGTGGTGAACTCTGAGTTTGTTAACCCTGAGATGAGGGAATCCGAGTTATCTGTGGTAACTCGAATCTCGAAGTCAATCACCATGGTAACAGACTCTGTGAACATAACCTGCTCGCTGGCAGGTTATCTTTAAAGGAGCTATACCCGATTTCACGTCTTGCTAGTTTTGGCGTGACGCTCTTTCTCTGCCAGGTTAATTTTCGGAAAGTCCAGACTCCGATCAGCCAGTAAACGCGTCACCATAGTGATCTGGTATTAAGTTACGAAAGTTAAACCCCTTACCTGAGAAAAAGTGTCACACAAAAGCTAAAAAAAATAGCCGCTATCGCTAACTAAGCTAGCCCGCCGTGAAATCGGGTATAGTCCCTTTAAGAAACCCTGAGTTTCTGCCCGTCTCCTCCACACAAGGAAACTGGTTTGACATGGATTGCCCCTTCCTTCCGAATCCACCTGATATCGAAGCCCAAATAATTAGAAATTTATTACGTGGCGAAAGAATATTCCGCTCCAGATTAGATATTCTGATATTTCTACAAGAATATTAATATTCTCCAGGATTAGAAACCTCCCACACCGTGGACGTGCGCTCACATCCAAGCAAGTTTTATGCATCGAGCTACGTTTTTATTCAAATTAATCCGTTCTGTACAACATCGGCGATGCATTAGAAGCAACAGTGTGCAGAGCTGTGGGAAGAGTCACTCTTGCACTGAAACAGCTGTTACCGATGATGGTCGTTTCCCGGGACACAAACCTGTAAGGACCATCAAAGAAGAATTTCACAGGATTGCAGGTGATTGACTTGGAAATCAAATTCAGTTTATATCCTACTGCTGCGACATCGCGATGCTTAACTGTGATTTTGCAGGACTTCCAAATGTACAAGGATGCAGAGATGGGACTAAATTCCTGTTACTGCGCCTGCAATAAACCTGATAAACACATTTCCAGCCTACATGATCTGAAATGTGGTCGTATAAATCTGGACAGGTTTATACGTTTATCACAATAAACTCATGTTATTCTGTGAAGATCATAGTGATGCAGCCTAAATTATCACAGATATAGAGGCCAAATGTCCAGGCTGATGTAGGAACTTGTGCAATGGGAGCGACGCCTCAGATGAGCCCCCCCCCGGGATGCCCTCAGACACCGGTCGGTACCGGTTCTGTCTTAGGACCAGATCCTCAGCCTCCGTCAGCGGGAGCTGTCCATCAGTCTTTCATGTCTCTGCCTTCTTTCGGTTCAATAAGCATAACTCACATGTTAGTCTTTTCTAGAATTTGTTTTAATTTGTAGCCTACAAATCATTAAATGGATTAGGCCAAATGAAAATATGCGATAATTGTAGGGGTTGTTTTATCTAGGCTACTAAGTGGGATATTAAATTACATAAGTTAATATTAGACATACAAACATATTACAAGGCGTTTAAATCGGCTCCTACCTGAAGAAGACGGTTAAATTTACTTTGGTTTATAGCTCAAATCAAAGTGAGGTATAGCCCAGCAAGATACCTTTTGAATGATGTTTTTGTATTAAATTTTTAACTGCTTCCATGTACGTTTCACTCCTGATTGAAGCACCTAAAATGAATGTCACATTCTGAGCCTTTTTTCATAAAATCACAATTACAGGTTATATGAGATCAATAGAATAAACGCTACATTTAAAGCATTGACTCAGGAAGCGATTTTCTTCCCCATGCTGCTTCTCTCTCCTTTGCTGCTGCAGCTGTGTTGCATTTTCACCGATATGCTCGTATCATATAAGCTTATTCATATAAGCTTGCATTAATACTTCCAGCTCCACTGGAGTGAAATAAGTTGTTCTTTGATTCCTTGCTGTCCTGATGAGTCGTGGTATCGGGGATCCATTCAAATCAAATCAAATCAAATCAAACTTTATTTCTACAGCACCTTTCATACACTCAGTCTCTCAAAGTGCTTTATATAAAAAAACAACTGTTGTAATGAGATAAAAACAAGTTCAAAACAAAGATCATCAGGTCACACATTTATCATCATATGCACAACACACACACACAACATAAAATCATCATAAAATAAACTGTCTGCTAGTGTCTGTCTCTTCAACTCTTCAATTGTGTCCACCAGGGGGCAGAACACTAGTATCAGACATAACATGTCTGATACTAGTGATACCTGTGCATAACAGGGTTTTTACCATTAAGTGATGCTCAGAAGCTGGATATATCGGATATGATACATATGCAGCATTAAAGGGTTTAGCTGGAAGTTTCCCCAAACTAGTTTAGCAAAGTTTTCTGCCCCCAGAGGAAAAGACCTGCAGTAGCTGAGCATGAACTGGCCTGACTGATGCACGGCTCGCTCCGGATGCACCACCTTTATCTTCATGTGATGCACGGCTAACGCTCTGCAGCGTTCAGCTTTGAAGTTTCCATTTAAGTGTGAAGCAACAACAGCTCATCTAAAATGGGATAAAGGAATATTTTCTGTTCCTCCGCAGCAGCATCACAGAGCAGGAGGAAGAGCTGTACCGAGTCAGTCCTGCACGCTTCAGGCAGAGGTTAAAGATTTCCAAACAGCTCTTTACCATCGTTGTTGCTCTGACTCTCCTTGACTCATGCAAATGTTCCTCCCAACCTTTTAATCTCTACTAATTAGTCAGTCGGAGAGGCCGGGCCCCATCAGGGCTGCAGGAAACCTCAACATTATTTAATCCTTTGTGTTAAATTAGACGTGGAGCAAACTGGCTACAGGCAAGTGGAAACTTTTAATAAAGCTTGTTTGATGGACGGATTTAAATATTCCCCACATCTCTATACCATCTATGCAGAACTAACCTTTCCTGGTCGCGTCGTTGCTCACTAATCAGACAGAATCAGATCATTTATAAAATCCTTGGTGTTGTGACAATGACACAGTCAGACAGACTGGTGCGACCAGTCTTCTTCTTGACCTTCTGCTTTTCCTTTATCTGCTTTTTAAAGTTTATCCTTTTATAATAATACTTTGAACGCTTCATCACCCCACAGACAGGAGGTCTGACCCCTGGAGGACTTCCTGCGTGGAGTTTGGCTTCCTCAGTCAGACCAACAACCTCCAGACAGACCTCCTGTCCTGCAATCAGCAGATAAAAATATCTGTTCATTGATCTAAAAAATCTCCGATCCAAGATGCTGCAGTATTATCATCAGAGAGCAGATTTCTCCAGTTTTATCTCCTCTTCAGCGACTTTGTGTTAAATCCAGAATAGCATCTACAGTTCCTCACACAGGAAGCTCTTAGAGACCACCAAGATCTCAGAGTTCCAGGTTTTCTCATCAGAGCCGGATTACTGGTTCATAGAGGTTCTAGGACCTTCCACTGACCCTCTCAGTGGAACCGGCTCCCGGTTCAGCTCCAGGGACGAATCCTTTTCAGGTGTACTAGTAAAATACTTTGCAGGTTTATTTGCATAAAGTACACGCTGATACCAGTACGCCAGCATCACCTGGTCTCTCCAGCTGGCTTCAGGTGTGATACATGACCAGCCACTGTGTCTCGTAGGACAGCTGGAGCCTCATAGAATGAAAGGTACAACCTCTGTTCCAAAGAGTTAGGACATTTTACCATTTCATCTAGTTCCGGCAGAAAGTAGTTCCGGTAGAAAGTATTTCTGATAGAAAGTAGTTCCAATAGAAAGTAATTTCAGTAGAAAGTAGTTCCAGTAGAAAAGTCCTCTGGTAGAAAGTAGTTCCAGTAGAAAAGTCTTCTGGTAGAAAGTAGTTCCGATAGAAAGTAGTTCCAGTAGAAAGTCGTCCCTGGGTGGTCAGATGTTTAGTACTGCTGGCAGGCCAGGTATCCTGCTGTGATGATCCCAGGATGTAGTCCCGGTCCAGGTCCAGCCTGTTGTTCAGGACCAGGTCCGGGTCTGGGTCTGGTATGTAAGATATTCCTGTGTTCGTTACGTCACATAGTGACAGAGACGAGGGTTTTATCCACAGGTGAGTTTTACCAGCGGTGCAGCGCTGAAAGAAAGGAGGGCAAGATGTCTTGTCCAAGGGCTGGAGCCGGATTTGAACCACCAACCTTTGGATTGCTGAATGACCTGCCATACCACCTGAGACACTTACCCTAAAAAAGAAAAAGGAAGTCTTCATTTCAGACCGAGGGGATCCATATTGCCATGGTGAAACCAGTAGTGCTAAAACAACAAAGTGGAAAGAACAGCCGAGCTTCACTCAGCCTCCCAGCTGTTTGGGACGCTACTGGTCGCCCATCAGACGAAGCTCCTGCAGGACACATTCAGGAAAGATGTTTCCCCTCCAAACAAGCTTCGGGCAGTGGTTCCCCTCTCCCACAACACAACAGTCTTCAGTTTCTGAAGTAAAGTAATCGTGTTCACAATGAGACGTCCACAAGTGGCTTCAGACTGCCAGATGCTGATATTTAGATCCACTCAGCACACTGTGGCCTCTCTTCGTCACCCACCATTGACAACAACCATAACTGGACCATAACTGGACCATTACCTGATCTAGCCCAGTCCCACATGTATCATCATATTTTTTCTTGTCTTTATCTTTTGGTTTTTAAAAAAAAATCCCCCATCTAACATATTGCCATCTCCTCTTCACCTCATTTAATGTTCTTATTTTTCTGACTACATCTACTTTTTGGCAAACATCCTCTCATATTCCAGTCCCTCAGGTCATATTAAGATGTCTTTGCCACATTTATATCAGCCTTTTGTACTTATATTTCCATCTCCATGTGTTTTCCTCTGCTACTTCCTTCCTGTCCTTCTACACAGCCAATCACCGTGCAACTAAATCCCTATTTAAATGAGGCTGTTTGTGCCCATTAGCGATTACACAATCATTAGTAGATCACCTGCACTGTAACAAAAGTCTGTAGTTTTCACAGCAATATTGCTGTATTGTGGAAAATAATTACTGTAAAGTTTGTTTACAGCATGTTGCTGTATATTTCACAGCATTATAACTGTAAAAATTAAATGTCCTTACTGTAAAATCTGTTTTCAGTATGTTGCTGTTGTTCCGCATCATGGTAATTTTTTAATTCTACAGTAAATAATCTCCTCCTGTGAATCATACTACAGTAATTTCTAGCGGGAACAGGAGGGAAGCCACAAAGGCATAGCTGGTAAGAGAAAAAGCAGCCTATGTTCACCATAGACTGCATACAAAATTATTTGATTAGTGTTGTGCATTACTTCTTTTCTTATTGTCCCAGAGACGTTCAATATCCTCTCCCCCTTTTTTGTACTGCCTGTGCCTGCGTGTGAAGAGAAGCTAGACCAGATCAGACAACACAGATGTCTAGCTAGGTCGGTGAGTCAAGTTTAGTCATCAACGTTAACAACTAATAAGTCTAATTAGTGATAATATTCATTTTAAAGTCGACTGAAAATAGAAAAATCAACGTGACTGGCAGCTACGTTTTGACTGCGATACGTTTTGATGTGAGCTACGATAGCTACTGTTACCAACATTGCCTGTAGTCGAGCTGACAGTGTCGGTAGCTCACCGCTTAACTTCAAATGTGTTTTCAAAGACCAGCATATCAACTTAATTCATATAGAAAATGTCTCTTGATATGTGCATTCATGAAAATGTCCGTTTTATTATTATTTTTCATGGTACAAAGTCTTACTTATACTGTAAGCTACTTTGATATTGGAAAGTCGGGAAGTCAGGATTTAACAATCGACTGCTGCACCTGCGAAACAAAAAAGCTGCTTTCATCTCGCCGATTTTTTCTTTTCTTTTCAGAGGAACGTTTTTCAAACGGCCGTTGTCCTGGTAGGAGGGAGGAAGGGGAATAACTGCCTACTGAAAACTTCTTTGCTGGCGTGGGAAATTGTGAGTATCACGGAACTGAGATAGAAATAGTGACAGTAGTACAAAACAAACAGTTTAAAAACTTTCAAGTGCAGACAGTGTGGCTTTTCTGCGGAAAATATACCAAAATATGTAAACCATGCAAAAGTGCACAGAAACCATGCAGGTTTCCATGCGGGATGTGTCCTTTGAGTCTCAAAACTTGGTCTGCCTTGCGTACACACATGTACCTGGGGGTGGCTGTGGCTCAGTGGATAGAGCCGTCGCCTACTAAAACAATCGGCGGTTCGATTCCACTCAGGTACATGTCGAAGTGTCCTTGGGCAAGACACTGAACCCTACCTTGCCTTCCGATGTGCCTATGAATGTGTGTGCATGTTTACTTCCCTTGCACCCAGTATGTATCAATATAGGTGCTCTGTGAATGGGAATGAATGGGTGAATGAGATTTGTCATGTAAAGCGCTTTGAGTTGTCTGTGACTAGAAAAGCGCTATACAAGTACAGTCCATTTACAATTTACCGCAACCACATAAAACTCAAAACCGTCGTCAGACCCAGTAAGTGTTTTGTTGAGGAATGTCAAGTTGAAGGGTGCACTTTTAAAAGTTCAAAATCTTCCAGTGTGTGTGGGCATTTAAAGATGCACATGGGGGACGGGAAAAAGATAGCTTGTCCGTTCAGTAGCTGTCAAAAGCAGTTTAGTATCCGATCATCATTCACATCAGCATGCATAAGAGTTGGTTGAAAGCTCTAAGGGCAGGATGAGCACTGATACCACATGAATGCATGGCTGTGATGATGATATGGAAACTGACATGACAGAGACTGTTATCTCCCCAGATGCAGGTGATGGAGAGAAAGACGGAAATCTGTTTCTCACTAATTTGGCTCTTTTTTACTTGAGGATACAAGCAACGATGCCTTTACCTGCGTCCACAATATGCACTCTGATAAAGGAGTTCCAAGACATTTGCACAAATGCTATGTCCCAAATGTTCAGTGGACATAGGGAAGAGTTAGCAAAGCTTGAAATTCCAGATGAAAAAGTTTCCAGTATCATAGATGGATTGTCAAAAGAAAACTTATTGAAAATGTATAATGAGGGCATATTCAGATCAGTTTCAACCCGTAAAACGTATTTTAAGAGAAACTTAAGCTATGTTGAGCCTAAACAGGTCCGTCTTGGTTTTGATGCGTCTGTTAAAGAGCGGTTTTACCAGTATGTCCCAGTTAAAGAAACACTAACAGCCCTGTTGAGCCTGCCATCAGTGAGGGAGCAATATAGGGAGTCAAAACTACACCCCCCAGAAGATGCAAATGTGTTTGAGGATGTGAGGGATGGTAAAACTTTAAACAAAACAGCCTCTTGGAAGAGTTGCCTTCCTCACTTTCAATTATCTTGTATCAACATGCTTTTGAGGTTGTCCTTTAGAATCAGGAAGAAAGAAACACAAGCAAATATCTGTGTACATGACACTTGGTGAGATATTACCTTATAACAGGTCATGCATTGATCCTGTGCAGCTAGTCGCTATGCAGGGAGTATGATTACTAGGGGTGTCACGATCTCGATTTTAAATCGAAATCGATCGAAATTACGTCAAAGTCTCGAGCACCAAAGACAAGGAGAGGATCGACGATTCCTCCCCAGCGGCACATTTTCCCCGCAGCGCCATAAACTGCTTCTTCTTCCCCATTCTGCCTTGGCATAGGCCTCTGTGTTGTGAGAAGAAGAGAACAAAATCAAAAATCAAATTGAATCGAACATTGGGAGAATCGTGACACCCCTACTGATTACCAATATTTTGGACATGAGAAAGTGTTCTCCTCCCTTGTAAAGGATTTGAAAGACATTGAGCAATCTCGCATAACTTTGGAGTCAGGTGAGACACTGAAAGGGGTTGTACTAGCATATGCCAGTGACAACCTGGGTTCGCATTCACTTGGATGCTTTACAGAAGATTTTAGTAAAAGCAAACATTTCTGTAGGTATTGTACAATAGCCCGAGATGAATTTGCCATTGATCCTACAAGGCTAGGCCCACCAAGGACACCACAAAACTATAGGAGAAGTGTGGCTATCCCGTCAGAGGGATCTGAGAATATTGTTAATGGTATAAAATTTGACTCCATTTTCAATTCTTTGGAGCATTTCCATGTCTGCAAACCAGGACTCCCGCCTTGTCTTGGTCACGATCTCTTCGAGGGAATTGTTTCTACTGATCTCCAACTGTACCTACAACATCTTGTATCCACTGGGAAACACTTCACATTTGTGCAGTTAAATAGGAGGATCTCTGAATTAAAGTACAAAGGCAATGATAACCTTCCTTGTGTAGTTAAAGCAGATGGTGAGAAGTTATCAGGAAGTGCAGCACAGAACTGGTGCTTACTACGTCTCCTCCCTGTCCTTGTAGGTACACGCATCAAGAATCCACCTGAAGACCAAGTCTGGCGGTTGTGTCTGAAGCTAAGGGAGATCGTTGAGCTGGTATGTGCTCCCAAAATACACACAAACCAGGTAGCTTATCTGAAGTTACTTGTTGAGGAATATTTGGAACTCAGAGCAACAAAGTTTTCAGACAAACCATTGAAGCCAAAACATCACTTCCTTCTCCATTACCCAGACCTTACAATAAAATTTGGTCCACTCATTCGCCTCTGGACGCTCCGCTTTGAGAGTAAACATACATATTTTAAAGAAGGTGCACGGAAGCTCCATAACTTAAAAAATCTCTGTAGCACTTTGCCAGAAAGGCATCAATTGCTACAAGCCTATTTACATGCAGGGAACTTGATTCCACCAAGGCCTCAAGCAGACCAAGCCAATGAATTCCGTGAGCAGTTGTACAAAGATGACATTCAAAAAGCTGTTAGACTAAGTGGTCTCAGGAAAGAAAACACAGTTGAGACAGATTCTGTCACATACAAAGGCACTACATATCGGAAAGGAATGGCTGTATTCCTCAGGGTTAATGACCGAGGTTATGAGGTTGGTAGAATTGTTCTGCTTCTGGTCAGTCAGGAGAAGGTTTACTTTGTTTGTGAAAAATCTTGCTCCATCCCAGCTTTGGATGTAGGTGTTCACATTCTGCAGCATGACACTGCGGGTCACTTTGTTTGTGTTTGCATTGAAAACGTTGCTGACTATTACCCAGTACCACTGCACAAGCTATTTGACCTTGCGGTGATTGCTCTTCATCATTCTGTGTTTTCAGGTGGAGTGTAATGGAGGACATGGAGATGGTGACAGACACAATAAAATAAAAGGGGTCCTCCCTTTTCTAGAAAATGTGTCACTGAATGCAGTTTTACAACATTTATCTACCATGGGGGTGAGAACACCTGAGGACCTGGACTTCATCAATGTTACTGATTTATGCCACATCCTGCCACTAGTGGACTGCAGAAAACTAATCCGAGCATTCAAAAAAGGTACATTATTTTGCATATGAATAAATTTAAAATGTGAATACCAATAACAAATCCTCATATGATCACCAAACTATTAATTCGTATTAATGTTGTATTGATTGATGAATTCATTAATTGTGCTAAGACAATATGAACTTAATAGACACAAAATCAATATGTAGTTTACAGTCACATATATCATCGACGATATATGAACAAACATAAACTTTATTCAAGATGGATATTTTAATATTTTGACTCCAAGTTAATGAGTAAACATCCAAAGACATTGTTTTAATAAATCACTGACTCATATTCAGATCCCCTTTCTTCACCATTGTAACTAAAGCACAGCAATATGTTCAGTAATTGTATATAGTTCATAATGCATTATAAACTGTATAGAGACAGTGCAAAGCAGCAGCCATTGACAGAGTGTCATTATAAAGATGGTATCATCATCATCACACACCTTCTCTAACATATCTGGTGCTTTTTTCGTAGCTGCACAGGACAACACACAGCCAAGGCCTGATGCATCTGAAGAAATAATTTTGACCCTTTTGACACAAAGAACCCTTATTCAGAGCCTTTATTGGCTGTGACAACAAGCCCTGTTCCTGTCAAACAGTGCCCATGGGTGTCTACATTTGCGGTGCCATAGCAGAAAATGCGCCCAAGTTTGAGAACGTGTCTTCCTGAGAAAAGGAGACAAAAAAGAGAAGTTAGGCTTCATATGGTGCGGGTCATTGCAGATGACATAAATCAGGTATGCTTGAACCCTCCACTCAGGCAGTGTCTTGACCTGGCCAAGACTATGGTAGAAATGTACCAAGAGTCTTTGGAAGACAGAACAGAAGAGGGAGAGCGAATGGGCAGTGGATATTTCTGTTTAGGCAAACAGCTAGGAGAAAGGATGCAGTTTTTAAGGCAAGGCAAGGCAAGTTTATTTATATAGCGCTTTTCAGGTCCAAGACAATTCAAAGCACTTTTAAACCGAAACAGTACCCTTGCCCGGCTTCGAAAGCCTAAGCCAGGGGTGGCGTACACGCGGCTCGCGAGCCTCATGGGCTCTCCCTCTTGGCCAATGGGAATGCAGCTCTTTGCCTCTCCTCAGTTTTCCATGTTTTGAGACCCCACTTTGTTTAATTTTTCCTTAAGAACAATTTCAAATCAAAAACAAATAAATAATAATGGAAAATAGAAAAAAAAAATGTGTGTGTGTGTTGTACTGCTTCTGACATTCAAACGTGACAGCCAATCATCTGTGCGGGTTAGGATTAATGCCGGGAAATTTATTAGTATCTTGCGATCTAGTGCAAGCTACTTTCCCAAATGCACAGAACTACGCACGCACAAAGTGAGAACTCTGAAAAGGCAGGTAAAAACACAAGCTCAAGTCTTTTACCAATTCACCAAACATGCAGAAACTGTGACGCTGGCTTCCTACAAAGTGGCGTGGAACATTGCGCATCATAAAAAACCATACAGTGAGGGTGATCACTGCTTGAAAGATGTGATTGAAACCTTAGCTCCAGATGATACAAAACTAAAAGATTCCATCGCAGATCTTCAGCTGTCACGTCACACTGTTAAGACCAGAATATCAGACATAAATAAAGCGATTTAATCTGATCTTCGCACAGATCTGGAAAATTGTGCATATTTTAGTGTCGCTTTGGATGAGTCATGCGACATACAGGACAGGCCACAGCTAGCAATATTTGATTTCTTCAGACTGCGTGCTTAAAGAAGAGCTTCTGGATATTGTGCCATTAAAAGACAAAACATTGACGTGAAAGAAGCAATGATGGACGTATTCAGAGAAGCCAATTTGTCACAGATGGAGCGTCATCAATGATTGGATCTGTGAATGGACTTGTGGGTCTTTGCAAGAGTGATGACAGATTTCTCGATTTTTGGAACTTCCACTGTATCATACATCGTGAACAGCTTGTGTCAAAAACACTCAATTTAGACCACGTCATGAAACCCGTACTGGAAATCGTGAACTACATTCGCACGTACGCTCTCAATCATCGGCAGTTCAAAAATCTCCTTTCTGAACTTGATTCGGATCTGCCTGGTGACTTACCTCTGCACTGCACGGTGAGATGGCTGTCCCGAGGAAAAGTGGTTTTCTGTTTTTACCAACTTTTGGAAGCCATAAAAATAGTTTTGGGAGAAAAGAAAAAGGATTATCCTCAGCTCTCAGACCAAATGTGGCTCCTGGACTTAGCATTTTTGGTCGATGTGCTCTCACATTTGGATAAACTCAACCTGGACTTGCAGGGGAAATTAAAAACGCTCCCAGAGCGTCTGTCGCAGTGTGTTTTTGCATTCATCAACAAGCTGTAGCTTTTCACAGAGCACATTAAAAAGAGCGATTTAACCCACTTTCCCTCTTTGCACAACATCCAGCTTACGGCCGCTGTCAGAGTGGATGCAGCCAGGTACACGCGACTGCTTGCGCAACTGTGTGGGAACTTCACTGTGCGCTTTGAAGATCTGCAGCAGAAAAGACCACAGATAAAGTTTCTCATCGATCCATTTAATGCGGAGACAGACTGCTTAAAAGTGCCACTGTCAATGACTACTACTACTACTACTACCGTCATTTAGCAGACGCTTTTATCCAAAGCGACGTACATTTGAGAAAACAACACAAGCATAAATTCAAGGAGTAGGATACAGTTTGAACAGGTGAAATGCTGGTCATCGATGTAGTTATGTCAAGTGCTAAGATCGTGCTAAGTGCCCCCCCCCTTTTTTTTTGTGTGTGTGTGTGTGGGTGTGCGCATGTTTGTGTTTTAGTGCTGTACGTGCGCGTGTGTGAGAACAAGTGTCCATCAAGTCCTATGTAAAAATCACATAACGCAAAATTCGTAGAACCAAGTTATGGTAAGTGCATGAGCCAGTTAGTGCTGGGTCAGGTTGATACATTAAGTGTGAAAGTGCTCTTCAAAGAGATGGGCCTTGAGTTTGCTCTTAAAGGTAGAGACAGACTCTGAGGATCGGACCGAGTTTGGTAGCTCATTCCACCATTCCACCTGGATGAAAGAGTGAAGGTGGGCAGGAGCCGTGTGCGTTAGGGATTGGTAAGCCAGAAGCAGAGCCTTGAATTTGATGCTGCTGCAACTTGAAGCCAGTGCAGAGAAGTCAGCAGGGGAGTGACATGAGCTCTCTTGGGTTGGTTGAAGACCAGA
>JAVQJG010254643.1:0-25954 GCA_036024015.1 Craterocephalus amniculus | reverse complement strand
GGGGCAGGTTACTTTTCAAACTGGCATCATTATTAAACACTATCGTGATATATATCGATATCGATCAATATGGGAAAAATATATCGTGATAATATTTTTGGCATATCGCCCAGCCCTAGGTCACGTACTTGTCAGCCCTTTTCAACCACCGTTTGCTCATCCTAATATCTTAAAGAGCTTAAAAAGCCTTCAATCCTTCTTCAGCCATTGTTTCGTGGAGCTGCTCTGCAGAGCCTCATACTGGCATCGTCCAAACATCCAGGGGTACTTGTTTACCACATGATAGACCACGGTAAGTCACAGACATTGAAATAAAATGGCAAAATATTTCCAAAAATTAATCCAATAAAACGAGATTCATGTGACTGCTCAATTATATATTTACATAATGTGTATATATATTTCATACTGGCCAGGCTGTCTACTGTCCAGCTGATCCCAATGTTCCTCCAGGACTAGAGCGGCTTTCCAAATGAGGACTGTGACCTTCTCATCTCTGTTGTCATTAGGTTCCTGGTTAAATTTAGGCATGGGCGTATCATTATTGTGGAGTGAACACTTCAGTTCAGCCAGTCAAAATATCAGATCAGAATTTTAGGTAATTAAACTACATGTTAAACCTAGCCACAGTGTATTCCTTCTGCTGCTAATGGTAATGGTAAGGTTCATTTTTAACTGCTTTACTGCAGGTTATTGTGTTATGATTATTCTTCATTTTCCTTTTTCATATTGTACATTTTCTAATATCTATTTAAGACATGTGATGTGATTAATTTTGGTCCACCGTTTTATTTTTTATCATTTTAAAATTATTTTTTTGATCTAATTTGTATTTGATATACTAATCAATATAAATATTTATATTTTTATTGTTCTTAAAAGCATTTCTTTCAAGTATATTCCTGAGCTTTATTTATATTTCATGCCAAAGATATTGATGCACAGGGTAAAACCATGATTTTCCTTTAAGGAGCCATATGTATGTATTGGTACTGGTATTGGTATTAATGAAATAGTAATGATGTACTATATCAACAGAAAAAAAGGTATTTCTCATCCATAGTTAAATTTGTAAAAAGCCTTGGTTTAGGTCAAGTATTTAACTTTTGTTCATGTGGTCACCCCAACTGTAACTGGCTGACTTATTAGTGTTGTTTTTATTTAGTTTGCTGTTCTCTGATTGTTGTTTTGGTAACACTTTACTTCAAGCCCACATTATAATGCATTATGACAGCATTTATAATGCATTTATAATGCCTCATAAATACAATTATAAGCAAACCTAATGTTTTATGATGCACTATAGCAACAGCTATATAATAATATTCTGCAACGTATAATTAATTATAATGGCTCATTCTATAGATGCTCTTGAGTACTTATAGTGACTAGTTATACGGCTGCTCTTAAATACCCATGAACACATATTATGGTGTATGAGGGAACTCATAGTGCATAATAATGCACTCTTCAGAGCATCCATAGAATGAGTCAATTTAATTAATTATAAGTTGCAGAACAATTTTATATAACTGTTGCTATAGTGCATCGTAAAACATTGTTTGTTTATAATTGTATTTATGAGGGATTATAAATGCATTATAATCCATTATAAATGCCGTCATAATGCATTATAAATGCTGTCATAATGCATTATAATGTGGGCTTCAAATAAAGTGTTACTGTTGTTCTTTTTGAAGCATTTCTCTAATCAATAAATGCACTTTACCATAAACTCTTAATCTTGCCACCCGCTTTTCCTATCTGAGGAAGGGTTGTATAACTGGAAGTAGTGAAAGCTCTAAAATGGTTCCTCGTGGTTTCTAACATGACAAAAATATGGGTCTGGTTCACAATGTGTGATTTTGTTTTGTTTATTTAACAAAAACACACTTTTAATGAAGAAAGAAAACCATCTCTGCTAAGAATCATAAAGAATGTGCAACAAAAAATGTAATGGAAAATACTTTCTCCTGATTTGTCCTGTCAATCCAACCCATCTAACCTTGTTTTCCTGCAAATTGCACTCTTCAGAAGCTTTTCTTTCTCACCACAATATTATTAATTTTTATCCTAAAACACTGTAATACTGTCAACCAAGGTTGCAGTCACCTCCCATTTATTATCCTCTCTAAGGAAAAGAGCAGAAGAAAGGAGCAAAAAGCTGTTTGTGTGTCTGTCAATATACATTAAGATGGTTTTTACATGCTTGTTGACACAGCCTAGCTTAATGGACTTTGTGTGTAAAACATCATCAGTGAATGGTGCAGCACAATGAATAATTAAATATATTGCCGTTGAATATGCTGTACACTTTTTTTTCATTTTTATTCAGCCTTTTTCAGATACAATAAGTCCCTGCACACTGAAAGCCAGAGCCAAAATCACAGTCTTTACATGAAGATCTGGCAACAGAAATGACTTATTTTAAGCTTTGCATCGACTGAGAATGATTATCTGTTCAAGATCACCCCATATGTGGTTGAATCTCTTAATCTTTATTGATTGCCACCCTCATCTGTATGATCCGTAATATACAGCAATCCCTCTCTGCATAGCAGTTTGTCTCCCATGTTGCTTTGTTTCTATACTGAATGCTGCGAGCATAAACTACTTTGGCTCCAGGCTAAAGAAAAGAGCCCAGTAATAAGTCAGTATCTCTCCACATATGTCGTACAGGAATCCTTTTGACATATCCTGCATGTTTTCTGCTCAAACATCCTTACCCCCCGGACCCACTACACATGGAAGTGGTGCAGTAGCGGTAGCGTAGCACTTCCTGCCTGGCACCCTCTCCCACCAAGAACTTTAGTCAACAACTTGGATTCTCCGGTTGACTCAATCATTGCAGCTTCCTGTGGGGGTCCTGCACTTTTTTTGCTTCACCTGTTATTCCCTCCTCCCTACATATATTCATCAAATGACCTTTCTAAATGACAAGCTGATCGGTCACTCAGCTAAAATTTGCATATATTTAAATTTATATATATATATATATATATAAACACACACACACCCAAATCAAGAAGCCTTGCTGATCTCTGACTCTTTCTAAAACTACATGGTTTGAAGTTGAATTAAATTGAATTCTCCTAGAGGTACAATGGCTAAAGTGGCCATTTTGGAAAAGGAAGCAAATAATTGGTTCATTGATTTCAACATTTTATCCCTTTTGAAATATGACAAACAGAACAGAACATCTTGTGAGTACCATGAGGTCTACAGTAATTGGATAATTTTACTGGTTTTCATATCTTGATCAGTCCTGGAAGACAGAGTGACCAGCTAGAAGCTGAGGTAATGACTAGAGAAAACCTGCTGCAAGTCCAACTCAAAATTTTGTTTGTTCAGGTTAATTTGCTCCTCCTTTTTTGTACTTTTTGCCATTTTTTTCTTTTTGTTTTTTAAGTTACCAGTATGAGAATGTAATATTGTGTTTACCATGATACCAGAAATCTAAAAGAATAAATTCAATACTGACAACAGGAAATCTCAACATTACATTAATTTAATAGTAAATCTTGAAAATTAAGACTTTTACCAGGGACATGGCTGCAGGAACATGTGACTTCAAAAACTCAAACCAAAATCTTTGCATCAAAAAGATAAATAAACCAGGAGACCAGCTGGGAAATACAATATAAATATAAAATACAATATGTAAAAAATATATATTATTCCCATGCTAGGGTATCATTCGGATTTCCTGGTATTATTTCACATACAGATACTGCTTTATCATATTGTTCATTGATTTAGTACTACATCTGTCTTTACCCACAATAAAATCTCCTGTATATTCCATGCTACTTCTAGTTATTCATGGGATTATAGTATCATATACTGGATAGATATTTTGATATAGCCTATCAGAGATCCAACAACACCAAACACGTACAAGACCTACCCCTGTCCCCTTTGTCTAGTTGACTGGGTGGATTCTTTTAAAAGGCAGCTGAAGACTCTTATTTTGGAAAGCTTTGGGTTGATATGGTTGGTTCCTGTTTTATATTTATTGTGTGCTATGTTGTTTATTGCTTACATTTTATGTACACCGCTTGGTGATTTTTATCTTTGAAAAGTTCTCTACAAATACATTTTTACTTGCTTACTTACCTCACTATAAATATAATTTCATACAGTACACTCATTGAACATTACATTGTCTATTAAAACATTATTTACAAAGACCTGAGCTGAAAGTTTTAACTAAAGGAGATGAGATAGTTGCTGAATATTCTCTTTTCTCTTTATCCAGTGACTGTTCTTTAGAAATTGACAGATTCCTTCACAACATGTTTGTTGCGTTGAGTAACACAAATACCAGAGAAATGATCTTTCATGAAGAGAAAATATCAGTTGTCTACACTAAAAGCAACAGCTCAGCCTTAAACAGTCAGAGTTATGTGGATATTGAGGTCACAGACTTGCCTTAGTGAATTAGTCAACTAAAAAAATTTGCAGATCAGGTGATTGCCACATACTTTGCTTTACCACTTGAAGGTTCACTGTATTCAGGAATTAATGTTTCACTCTGAATCTACAACAAAAAAAGGAGTATCTTGCCCAAGAACATCCTGTAATTAAACTTTGTAGAGAGTATCTGTCTGCAATGGAATCTCAGACCAGAATGTGAAAAAAACCTCCATTGGTCTATGACATGAGTTTCAGAATGAAGACATATTACAATGTATGCTTAGAAATGGTCCAATAACTATATTTTTAAGGCCCCAATGATGTAACATGCATACATTTTCTTTTACAAACCTTAACATACATCTAGTATTAAAAACAATAACCTGATATTACACAAGAAACTCATGTAATGTCATGTTTTAGCAGTTTAGATTAGGGTTATTTTAAGATATGACTATTCGAAATAAACATGAATAAAAAAAACAAAAAAATATTGCATTGTGCACACATTAAGCAATATGGTTACCTTTTATTTGCCATATTTTAAAGATGCAGATAGCCTGCTGATCATAAGTGAGAGAGAAGGAGTCAGTTTGACTGCTGAAAAATCTGAAATATCTAACAGATGTAGGAGTGCAGGCTGTTTTTTTTAGTCTTGGACTGCCTTTTTGAAGAAAGCATTAAAGAGGAGAATAGACTATATCATATTGCTGTTTTTTATTGCTAAATTCAAATAAACTCCTCAATATATTATTTATGCTGGGCTGGTGGTGGTTTCGGGATTTTCAAAAGTCTTCCACGGCTCAAAAATAGAAGCTTAATTTAGTCCAGTTAAGTTAAAAACAATATCTCTGCATAAGTAACTGTCCTTTCTTCCCCTAACTTATTCTCCCAACACTTTCTTTTTATTCACACGCCACATACCAGGCTTTCTTTTTTCATGCCCAGCTACCACAGCTTATTATCTCCAACTCACCAAAGTCATTTCTGTACAATGTGTAATTTATTCTTTCTCTGTGTGTTTGTCCTTCGCAGTCTGCCATTTCTCTGTCAGCTGGACTGTTTTTTGTATCTTCTTGCCTTCTTTTCTGCACAGTCTGAATGGTGAGGAAGATTTTCCGCTCTATGTTTAGTTTGCCTGGCTGGCATTGTGTCCATCAGACTTACTGTCTTCACCGACACTATTTGACAGCCACACCTGTCTGTTAAGTACCAAGCAGTGATTCTCCTGTCTGTCTCTATTTATTCAGTTTTCAGTCTACAAGTCTGTAAGGATGGTTAGCTTGTTGTTGCAGCATGCGCCTGATAATCAATGCGACATGTACAGGCCCTCGGTGCCTTGACCTTGTCTGGTGAAGTGAAGCTATGTCTAACAACATTCTCTTTTAGCCTGTACAGCTTGGCTAGATGTATTTCTGGATGTACAGATTATCTGTACATAAGATCTGTGACTGATTCAAGGTTTCATAATATGTATCTGTTGATTTTTAAAGTGAAACTTAAAAATCTTGGCATCAATCATACTCCAACAGACTGGAACAATTTGTTTATACCTCTAGACTGTTTCTACATATTATTTAAATAATTTCTGGCTATGATATCTATATTTGAGACAAAACATCCTTTTAAAGCATGCTTACATTTCATATTCTGGACTAAATTATCTTTATTTTGTCAGAACTTCTATTTTAGTAAAATTTTGCAATTATGAGTGGTTTGTTTGTTGGTTAACAACCATTCATCCATCCCATGAACACGAAGGTACCGTATTGTAGAAACATGGCCTAAAACACTTCTCTTCTTTTGAATAAATAACTTGAACCTTGGTTTGCAATTTCCAACAAACACAAAGTTAAGAAAGTAGAACCTTCCACCATTTTCAGTTGGAACATAAGTTTTGACCACAAAACAAAAAAGGTGAGACACACTTCCTGAATCTTTGGTGAATTTGCTGTATTAGAAAAGATTTGGAATCATCTGAAGCTGGCTATGGTTGTGTGGGTGCTCTTGTTGTTTCTTTAGGTAAGGAAAGACAACACAAAAATCACAGCAGGCAATGATTTACCTTGTGGTGGAATGATGGTGTCTATCCCAGATGCTCTCAGATGAGGACAAAAAGCAAAGATATCACCTGAAGAGTACACAACACTTTAGGTGTTTTTTTATTGTTTCATACTGCCATCAGGAACCAAAGCTGCTACATCTCTTCATGTGTGAATGTGTGAACCACATGTGAACCACATGTAAATTGTGCTGCATCTGTTCATTGGAGTATTTCCTTTGCTGCCACTTAATTCTAGGTTCAGGTTGCCATCTACAACATGATGAAATTATAACATAGATTTAATACATATTCAAATATATGCAGAGATGGCACCACTCATATGTACCTGAACTACTTTGAGGAAACTTTTG
Source organism: Craterocephalus amniculus (assembly GCA_036024015.1). Classification (NCBI taxonomy): domain Eukaryota; kingdom Metazoa; phylum Chordata; class Actinopteri; order Atheriniformes; family Atherinidae; genus Craterocephalus; species Craterocephalus amniculus. Next base: position 19,123 of record JAVQJG010254643.1, on the reverse strand, counting down.
TTCTTCATTGTTGGGAAGCATTTACAAAGTCATGTAACGTCAAATGTGAAATCTGTCACTGAGCTTGATAATAATAATCCAACATCCAAACACAAAATACTAATGATATAGTCAACAAATACATTATTATCATCATTTGGTCACAGACAGCGAAACGCGTAGATAAAGTCTTTTGCAGAACAGAATTACACATTTTGTAGAAAACGTTTGTTTTTGTTTTTTTCAGATGGAGTGCTGAAGTGTTTGCTTTGCAATCACAGTGACATAAACAATCTGAAGGGTTTGACCTTATCAGAGGAAACTAAACCAGCTCTATATGCAGAGAAAGTTGCCTGCAGCTCTCCTGCCATTAGTTCCACACCTGCCTTCCATTAATGAAACGGCAGTTAAAGTAAAGTATTGATGATATGGAATTTCACTCAAAGAATCTGTTTTTTCAGAAAGTTTCTTTATTTTAGCAGTTTTGTCTTTTTGTGCATCCAGAAGGTCAAGTTACCAGGATTTTCCAGTCAAAACCTCCAGAATACTTTTGGCTGTTTTTTTTCTGAACAAGTTTCAGATATGGTCCAACCGTACTGTTTTATGCCTTTGTGGCCTGGTGCAATTCCACAGTGGCTTCCCCACCAGCTGAGATCTGCCGGGTCCTTGGTTTGCCTGTTCAGTCTGTCAAGCATTTGGGTGCAGGAGATGTTGGGGGAGGACCCAAATGCAGGATCATCGGATTTAATGATAACTAAAGACACAACTGAGAACTACACAACTCAATACATTAATGAAGCCTTAAAAACTAACTCCAAACAAAGCATGCAAATAGAAACATAATGAACTAGAGAGGAAAAAATTACAAACAAGAAGAAGGTGAGTCAAAGGGTGGGCCAAAGCAGTGTAGATAGCTCAACTTTTCAAAGAGAATGAGTGGAAATCAGCTGAGCTGTAAGCCGACACCTGACAGCTGATATCAGCAGGCTGAGCCTGACTTCCTGCCCTTCCTAAACTAATGCCATGCTTAGTTAAATGCCGCTACATAAAGCTCTGCTGAAATGGCCGTGAGTCTCCGCAGCCAGGAAACAGACCTCAGCTTATTTTAGATGTTTTTGATGAAACACCTGCCCGTGTGACCTTATGGACCAGAGAAAGCATGGGGAAAGCGGTGCTCACAGGAAAGCAATCACAGCTCCATCAGAGAGAAAACATTGAGAATAAAAAGGACCATTTTAAACAGTCTCCATTTTTATTATTAATGCAAACATGTGGGATCACAGAATTAAGAGTTAAAACAAAGTCAGGGTTTCCTGCTTATTTGCTCGCCACACTTTCTCTCAACTCAAAGTTTTAATTAAAAGTTAATTTGAGCCGGCCCTTTACTTAAAGCATGTAGCATGAATGTTTGATAGAAAGAGTGCAGATAGATCAAACTACTCAGCAGTCCGACCCAGAGCAGGATAAATTAATAAACACTTTGTAGCTAGTTTATAGGTCTGCCTAGGTGAAGTGTATGCAGATACAAGACAGCAGCAGGACAAAAAAATCAATAAAAGCAAAATAATACAATCATCTTTCTGTGTGATACAATCCACTACAACTGTGCTGCAGTCCACATCCTGCTTCCTGACCAGGATGCTGCTGCAACAGAAAGTACACGTCATAACCTTCAGAAAACTTGGATGTATTCATGGCTGTATGCTTAAACTTTAACAAGGTGGGCCTGATAAATGGGTAGCTGCCTGAATAATAGAGAAAATGAAACAACACAGAAAACAAGGTCAAAAAAGAGAAATCGGTTGAATGTCTATAAAATACGCATGAAACTGGGTTTTATTTTCTACATCAAATAGCGTGTGAACCAAAATAAATAAACCAAAAAAGATAGTTTTTCTTACGTTTGAGATTGCTCTGCAACCAAGCCTTGTTGGCAGATTGTTACTTGAAGAAATGAATGTTAGTTGGTTTTGTTGATCAAAAGGAAGTATCTTCATGTGCCACAAACAAACAAAGATAACCCATCATGAAAGTGAGATGAAACTTTGCGATGATCACCGTGACATTTGCATCTGGCTTTATCAGCCGCAATATTTGAAAACAGAAGCGACAGAAATCTCCATCGGATGATTTTGATCTTGCCTCAGTAACCACCCAATCTACACCAAAACATTTAATTTTGGTGTAAGACAAATTTAATTTTGAATATCATGGCACATGAAACTGGAAGTTTTTTTTACTTTACAACTTATACAGTAGTCCAAATTATTCCTAAAATCATCCTTAATCAACATTAGTTATTTAGGCCTCTTGACTTGAGGCATCTGAGGTGTAGATGCTCAGCTCAGTCTCCAGAAACTCCACACATTAATGTTAAGACTTTTTTCCAAAGCCGGGTTTAGCTCTACTCTGTACAAGATGAGTCCTTAAGTGCACTGCAGCAGTGCCTGCAGCCAACATAAGTGATATGGAGAAAGATGGAGCATGGTGTGAAGAGAGTCTACGAGAGAGGAAGGGGGTAGATGAGAGGTTGGAGGAGATAAAAGGACATCAGGGGGAAGTGGAAGAGAGACAGAAGGATTGGAAGAGGCAAGAGAATTTTGGAGCATGGGGGGCTAAGATGAGTGGCTTGTGTTGTCACGTTTGTTCTCTTCTGTCAGGTTTCCCAAGCATCCGTCCATCCTGCTGAGACAAAGAAAGAGGAAAGTGTTAGGATGGCTTAGTGGCTATAGTGAGAGGACAGGTGGAGCGACCTCCTGCAGGGACGGCAAGGAGGAGAGCAGGCAGGAGGTTAGAGCTGGAGAGATAGCTTGAGCTGAACCACCAACTGAATTCGCAATACCGCATTTACTTTTCATTGGCTCCGGTGGTCTGTCATTCACAGCTTGCCGGTGAAGAACTTATACTCAGACCTCAAATATTACAGGAACTTCATTACGGCTGCTATTCTGGAATTTATTGATCTGGACTGGTGCAATGAATATCAATTTTAGATTGTTCAGTCTCTTTAAGAGTCCTTTGATTCATGTATGTGAACATTTCAGATTTTTCAATTTCATTATTATTATCATCATAAAACTACGTAATTGTTTGTTTATTCAAAAGATACTGTGTAACTTTCAGCCACTAGTGGCACTAATTCTGTAACTTCCCACAGGCCACATGACACTCAAAAATAAAGTTGTTTTGGAAATGTGTTTGCAGACCACTTTGACCAGCTGATTTTTTTTTTAAAGGATTCTTCATCATTGAAGTATAGGGTCAGAGGTATGCAACTCTGAGTGCTCCTAGTTATATATGTATCAATTTTATCTCTTGGATGAGAAAACTATGTTATGAATCTGTTTCTAAGACAATCTAATAGTTCAATGATAGTTTAATAACATGAATGGAAAAAATAATGGAAAAAGCCGAAATACGAAAATTGTTTAGGGATCATGTTAGCTTTGCTCTGTAGCTGATTAGCTTTAACATGCTGCATTTAGCTTCAGCACAACACCAAAATAAAGAAACAGATGTGTATTGCAACGTTCTGCAGCTCATCAAATCTAATCACAGTGTGGCCTTTCTTTGTCCTATCACACAACTGTAAATTACACACTAGAAATACATCAAAATTGCACTGCATGACTTTATGATCTTAAGAAAAACTGCATCCATGACTTGTTTGATGAAAAAGGGAGATTTCTTGTATAGATTTGTGTTTGTTTGTGTATTTGTTTGTTCATTTTTTGGGCATTTTTAACGTGCCGATCCCGATTCAACAACATAATGAAAGAAGACATTATTGGGGGAAGAGAGGAAAAGAAAGAGAGAGAAAGGGACATATGAGGAGGTAGGACTTTCTTTTACTGGCTGGAGAGTCATACAAGGAGGTAAAACCATGAGTGAAATGATAACAATAATAATAATTAACATGATTGAAGGTCTAGTCATAGAGAGTGGTGGCTATTTTATTCTTCTAATGACTAATTTTACACTATGTAAAGAGTTCTGGTAATAACCCTGTAGGTATTTGTGAGTCATAGAAGTGTCACTCATACACAAGTACCTAAAAACATCTGTTTTCATTATCAATTTTTAGATTTAAAAAAAAAATAGAAACACATTAACACATTACTTTTTTGTCATTTTAAAGTTCCCTTAGCATCCGTAGTTCAGTCATGTCCAAGAGGTAAAAAACTAACCACATAGCTGATGGACAAAAAAAGAGTTTTGTTAAAATACCAGTGCATGTAGCTCTAGACCTGGCTAGCTCATCTCTCCTGAAGAACATTGAACTGTTGCGATGGAACATTTGACCTGAAGGGGTAACACTATGAAGCAACTCAATGAATATATATATATATATGTAAGAAAAATAATGTGAATGCCATGCAACCATTGGGTTACAAAGCAAAGTATTGGACAAGGATAAAAATTTGAGTCTGGGAATCACGAAAGTTATTAAAATTCTTCCTTTGGGAAAAGAAACGCCAGATCTAAATTTCACGGCAATCCAATGGCTGCAGAGAAATCTAATTCAAAACCACCTGTGCTGGCCTTAGAGTGAAACTTCATGAAAAGTTAGAATCAACAAAATTGTTAGAAAGTATGCTTCAAGCTTTATGGACATCTGCAATTTCATTCCTACAAAAATCTTTACTGAAACATTTCAATCTGGCAAAGACCAAAGAGCAGAGTAGAGGCATGGCAGGTAATTCCATGGATGCCATATATGTACAATCCCACAGAAGATTATTCTTGTGGTTGTTCAGGTGATGTGAGGTTCATTGCAACATACTGTTTGCAAATCATGCAAAATCATGTGGGGCAAGTCAGTGAATAAGAACAGCTACTGATGATTTAAGTCAAACCTGTTGCCATTTGTAGCTACCAATGAGGATGTCTTCTAAGACAAGAAGAAACTGAGGCATTATAATATGTCTTTTAACATGCATATAAATGTGTTAGTCCGACCTAAACATACGATGTTGAAGCACTAAGAAAATGAGCAAAGGGACAGATCACATAGTAGCAGAGCTGGTAAAGAAACTGGTAAGAATATAAAGTAACTATGAGGGATGTGTCTTTTTGAAAACAGTAGTACACAAGTGATATCACTACAGCTTAATTCTCAAGAAACTTGCTCTGTTTTATCCCAATGTCTATATGTGAAAATGAATCTAGTCCAAACTTCCTGTCACTTCTACTATTTTGAGGCAGTTGCTCTGCTTGATCAAACTCTTGATCTCATAACTAATATCATCTGGCAAAAATCACCATCCAGCCAACTTCTGGACAATGTCTGTGCAGTAAATTAATATACGGTACCAGTCAGAAGTTTGGAAACACTTTCTCTATTAAATCTGTTTGTCCAAACTTTTGACTAGCATTGAATACTAGCATACTGTCATCTCCAACAGAGAGACAGCAAAATGTTTTTAATGTGAGTCCAGAGTGCTGCAGTGTTCAGGCACACTTCATACCTTGGTACGGCGGGCATGTATAACGGTAACTTTAACTGTGCTCTAATTTAGTTGTCCATGTTCACAAATATTCAGAACTGAGCCATGGATGTGATTTGGCAACAAAGGGAAAGTTTGGAGCCTGGCATGACAGATTATCTTGTGGTTACAATCTTGCAAATCTTGCATTATTTAATGTGTTTTGTGACTTTGTAAAGTACCCCGGAAGACTGATTGGAATGCAACCAAGATTCCAGCTCCAGTCCTCTCGCCTTAATTGTAAACACTTGGAAGCACACAGATCCATTGATCCCCTTTTCACCAGACAGAGCTGCTTGGCATCATGGTTAGAAAGTCAAAGATTGACAGTATGTAGGCTGAATGTTTATTATACCGCAGGGATGAATGATTATTTCAAATTATGCAAGCCCACTAACTCTTTGTTTGCTCTTAAGCACATTCCAGACATGCGCCCACACAGTCACAATTTAGCACTGTATTCAACTTCGCTTTGACAGAGAGGAAGCAGACGTGACTGTCTGCTGCCCTGATTCTGCTCCATCATCTTATTTCCCTGCTGGTTGTCACTTATTGGAGCTTCATAAAGGCAAAATGAGAGAAATTTTCTGCCAGGCGGCATGAACCGTCTGTCTGCCCTCCTCTGAGACAACCAAAGTCAACTATCTCTTCTGCTTTTCTGTTTCTACATTTCGCCTTCTATCTGTCCTTCTTTCTTGTAGTTGTTTTTTGCGTGTTATCTGTTCCTCCGTCTGCCCCTCTAAAACTCTCAGCTCCTCTCTAGAGAAACACAGGAGTCTTATCGCAGTTTAATCTCCAGGTGGGAGTCGGCGGCGTGGGGCCCAAACCAATGTGACTTTGTCGTTTATAGTGTACGAGGGCATCTTTAGAGGACAGTTGAGTGTTTGTGTGGAGAGCGGTTGCGGAGGTGATTGAATTGCCTGAATAGCCTCCGGGCACAAAATAAAGAAGAAAAAAAAGAAGAAAATACAAAAAAGGGGGAAGTCTGATTTTTTTCCTCACTACAAGTGCAGTTCAAACATGGTAATCTGATGTCCTGAGATATTTGAACACTGTTGGCAACAGGAGGTGGTGTCTGCTGTGTGCGCGAGCCTGAGTGACTTCAAGCTTTATCTAAGCACTGCTGTGCTCTGCCTACTGTGAAAAGTGCTACAGCAGGAAATCCAAATAATATGCATGAGGCATATTAAAGAGGAGGATGGGGGGAAAATAGTGGAATGGGAAGGAAAGTCCTGTGGAAAGTCTGTGTGTGTCTGAGGATAGCAAAAGGTAGAGAGAGAGGAAAAGAAGAGATATGTGAAGAAGAAATTGGATAGGAAAAAAATTACAAATGTCAAAATAAACCTGAATTATCACACTACCAGGCAAAACTAAAAGCCTGAAGACGGCCCACAAGTGGAGGAAAGCAATTTTTTTTTAAAGCAAAGAACTTTAGACAATAAAGAGAGGTCAAACCCTTTAAGAACAAAGATGAGTGAGGTGTCTGTAATATCCAGGTCAGATTCTCTCCGGAGGTCTGAGTCTTTCCTCTTTATGTTTTCATAATGGACTTTTAAATTTGATTGATGGGTTACCTGTCAAATCGTCATGTTCCCGAGAGGAGGGCTTGGCGCATTTTAAATTTGACATCCTCCAACTGGGTAATGGACAGGCTGAAAGACACGAGGAGAGAACAAGACCTGATCTGTTTATATCATTTGCTCTGAAAAGAAGGATGAAAAAGATGAGGTATAGATATAAATAACATGATTAAAGTAAAGTCCCATTTTATGCATTTGGTTGACTTCATGTTATACATAGGGAAATGGGATGATTGTTTAAAGTTGTCCTGGGGTGGGAGTAACCTGATCAACCAGGCCGACATGAGGGCCTGGAGCTGAATCGCTGTCTCTCAATTTTGAAGGCGGGCTTAGCCATTTGAGAGAGAACTAATCACAGAAACCCAGAAGTGACGCAGCATCTAAGATGCTGAAGCGGATAGGTGAAACGAAATGCTGGCTACAGAGCCATGGTTAAAGGAGGAAAAAAGCTGAATATTAATGACAGTTGTCGCTTTTGTGTCAAAAATCGGTGAATACAAGGTGTCATTGCGCACTCGGTTCAGATATTTGACCACTGCAAGCAAGGGGAAAATGCTAGATCCGTGTTTTCAGTATAGGTCCATCCAAAAATTTGACGGGGAAATGATTTGGTGCTGCATTTGAAGAGAATGCAGGAGGATCTGATTGGTCAGGCTAGGGTAGGAGGAAGTGATGCACTGGCTTCACTGATAGTAAATGATGACAGAAAAACATCATTCCACAGTGCTAACTTATGAACAATTAACACTGATTTCACACAAATGTTGAAAGGTAGGAGGAAATAACCACCCAGCTTTAAAAAAGAGATATATAAGCAACTTTTGAACGCAGGGAAAATAATGTTTAACAAACTTGACTACTTCTGTTTTTCATTTCACCAGAAATAAAATTAAGGTAGCTCTCCTTTGAGTCATGACTGACATTTTCCAGCACTTGTAATATGGTGATATTTCCATTTCAGCTCTCTCAGACTGTGTTTATCAATGATCTTTTAATGATTTATAACAGAAACGGTTTAGGATATCTTGTCTAGCACTAAAGTGTTTTTCTTATTTTACTTATCAAAGGTTTTTTCTGCAGCTGATGCAGTTTTTTCCTCTTTAGTGCCACTAATGTGGGATTCATTTGGAATGCATATTTGGAACCATTATATTCTCTTTAGGACAGCTGATCTGAAAATTAATTTGCCTGTCTCATAAGTGTTTTACCAATTGCTTATTCAATTATTCATCAAAAATGTAGTTCTCAGAAATTAAGCTACTTGACACAATTGTTGTGTGAGAGTAGCATCTGGCTAAATGTAATTTAAGATAATATCCTTCAGCCCCTGAAATTATTAGTTTATAATACAAAACCAATTGTTGAAACTTGTGTTAATGTTTTATTTAAAGAATATGAAAAGAAATGTTAAATTTGATATTTAGTGCAGCCATTTTCACTTGTAAAACAAACCAAAAATGCACTTGTTGAGCTATCAGTATTTAGAAATGATAATTTTTGCTTCCATGTGATTAAGCTAGGACTATGGCAGCTGTTTGTGCTCCTGTTTCAGCCAAGATGTTTTTTTGTTTTAGATGGTGCAAAATTGTCAGTATTGCTCTATCATTACCTTAGTTCTCATGTCAAACTTAGTTCAGGTAAATCCTGCCTTGTCAAAATAACTACATGGATTTTAGATTCAAGATGCAGAAGTCATACTTCTGGTTCCTCAGTCTCAACATCCCGAAAATGTGTCCATGTTCTCGAGGCAGATGTCCTATAGTTGTGATCGAAGAAATGCAACCTCTTATGGTCAGAAATGAAAATGTAATATGTACAATCTGGTATCCAGCAATGTGACAGTTGCATTGTAAAAAGAATGTATTTTACCCCCTGACAGTGATCTTTTTTAAGCCCCTCCGAGACTAATGCCTGTGTCTAAACCAAACCAGGAAATGACAATTATTTTAATAGTTTAATTTTATTGAGTAAATGTAAGAGAGTAGTACTACATAAATACTTTTGACCTGTTTTGATGGCAGAGAAAGAGACAAAGAAAGAGATAAGAGTCTACATCCACTGACTTTTACTGGTTGGAGAGAGCTCGATGTAAGATGGCTGCCAGATCAATCTTTATTAGCGGGCGCCACAGTGTGAAAACCTGCCAAAGTTCAATACTGCGGCTTTAAAAAAATTTGGTCTGATTCAGAAACTTTAAATCAAATTATAATCATATGATTATAAGGGCATGTATAAATGTCTCATAGGGTAGTATTGATTAGTTTTGTTGGACAATGCCATGGGACTTTTGAATTTGTTTATTCCCAGAGTCCCAGAACATGAAACAGTCTTTCTCTTATATTCAGCAGGCTCTCTGGGGTGCATTGAATAACAGCGTTTTGTTCTTTTTGTCTAACTCGCCTGGTTCAGACTTCTGCTTTGCTATGGCTTTTGCTTTTAAAGCACCTTCTAACCTTGGTTTTAAAGATTCATCCATCTCTCCATTGGTTATACACACTTATTTTAATGCAAGGTCATAGAGAGGCTGGAGCCTATCCAGGTAGATTTTAAAGATGCTTTAAAATTGATATCTAATATTGATTTAAAGGTTGTTGTAGAACTGCAGAAAGCTTCATTTCTGGTTCAACAACAGACTGAACTCCCAATATAATAAATCTGTATTTTAGCTTTGTGTATTGTGTGTACCAACCAAGGTGTACAACTATTACTTCCTTCCGCAAAGGTGCACAGGTTATGTTTTCCGCAGTTTGTTTGTTTGTTTTTGTCTTCCTGTCTGTCAACACCATAACTCAAAAAGTAATGAACGGATTTGGATTGAAATTTCAGGAAACCTCCAAAATGGTGTAAGAAACAACTGATCAGATTTTAAAGGTTATCCGGATCACCAGAGGGGGTCATTTTGACTCCCTGCTGATGCAGCAAAAGGTGGCATAAACAGAGGCCAATATTTTCCACCCTTTCAATCTTTTTTCACAGAATGCTGGATGTCAGCTGATTGAATGGCACCTGGAGCTCACTGCAGGTCATTCTGGTATTTTTGTAGCTCTGTCTGAGTGCATGCATTCAGTGTAGCTATATCCAAAACATGATGAAACACAACACGCCATCGTCTAGTTACAGGTAGATGTTATAATCCAATATTGTTTGACCTGGTTATGTCGATATTCTGAATCAGGTGATCCAGAAGGTTCAAAGTGTAGGAGGTACTGGCAGGGCTGTTGGGCCTTTTATGTTTTTTCTCACTTGAGTCACCCAATGGCTTATCTTAGTATCTATTTGGTCAAGCCAGTATTCCCTTAGTTCTTCTGTGATGAGATCAGGAGTGATCTTAGCACAATTTAAGCAAATGTCCACACACAGTACATGTTCTCATTGATCCAGCAAGCTATGGACAGTAGACCTTATGTGCCACCATTGATTTGGATGTGAGCATGCAAGGCTCACTTTAGGTGGTGACTGGCCAGTGGGAATTCAATGATTTGGGCCACGCTACTGTGAGGTGTATGAAGCAAAGGATGAAATCCTTCTATCTTTAATAAGTAGAAACTGTTTCAGTGTCAGTGCAAAATCTGAAATTATTTACTCCTAAAGTTGTTTGTAATGGTATAATGTAGTGATGAGGACAACTTGCTTTTGCATAACTATTTTTACCTTACAGAGATTACCACATTTATTCAAATTCATAGTGTGGACATGGGTTGAAACAGAGTATGGGAGGAAAGAAAACAAAACAAACTTCAGTGTTGGAGTTAGACTTTTATACATAGGGTGGGCATGACTGTTTTATGCTGAGCATACAGTAGGAAAGGAAATGATTGTTGCCTTCTCCAACACACACTCGGATACACTGCTGTCGTCACAATTTAAGAACCGTGAAAAATGAAACATTTTTATATTAGTTATCTGGATAACCAATTGGAAATATTTACAGGTTTGAAAAACTTCATATTCTGTACGTATTGTATTGGGAGGCAGTATGTGACCCCTGATGTGGTGATATGACATTCAGTGGTTTCACCCCTAGCACTTCTGGCTTACTGTGGAAGGGGCGGCAGACTGGATTCTCATGTCTTTTTCTTTTCTTTTCTGGATCCTTGTGTCTGACCATAATGACTTGTGAGGTTAGCTCTACACTGAGAGCTGTCTAGGCTCCTGTCAATGGGGTTGAGATCCTTCTTAGCCTGGCGTTTGTCCTTTCGGTTTGTAAAACGTTGGAACAATCCCGCTCTCTTTATTCTTATATCTTAAATACAAAAAAGCCAGGCTATATTTTCCACATTCTCATGCCATATAGTTTAAAATAAACTGGCAGCGTTCTTAGTCTCCTGTTTTAAACAAAACTGGTTCATGTAGCTGTACCTTAGTGTGTGCTACATATTTTGTATACTGACGTAGTTTTTTGGCATTTATTTTCGGCTCACATGTGGAAATCTTTTTTACTCCCTGAATACATTTACTAAAAACCACATGCCACATGTTTCCATACATTAAATTGAAAGTAATGTAGTGCTGCCATGCAAATAGATTAGCACTGCTGTGTAGCCCCATGATAATATGAGGTTGATATCTTAAATAATGTTAGTAGTTGCTCTTGCACAGGAGACTTGTGCAGCCAAATGTCAATGTTATAAAAGGAGGACCAACCAAATTGAAACCAATGGAATGATGTTTCTGTCCTCCTTTAGTGGCTAGTGGAGTTACAAGATTTGCCTCTGTAACTCTGACAAGAGAAATCTACCGCAGACAAACATCTTTTTTTGTATGAAATTTTTCCAGTTTGTGACCACCATTTTATTTTTTAAGATTAAAAGGGATAAAACTGATTTAAAGATTTATTTTAAAAGCAAAATGATCAAAATCACTTGAACAAGGTGGCTAAACAGGATATTCTTAGTATTTTTGAAAAACATTAAAATCTGATACCCATTGTCTGAAATGGACACAGCTCATTTGTGTTTTCACCCAAACTGGCCGAACACATGGATATATGAATATATTAAATGTCTAAGTTGGGCTTTCAAAGTTCTCATGTGGTGACATACACTTGAAATAAGCCTAGAAGTTTTTATAACTTTTAAAATTCATCACTGTGAAGTTATATAAGGGTGTGGAGGGGGAATAAAAACATCAAACGAGCCAGTTTTTAGCAAAAAAACATGTTTAATCTCTCCTTGATGTGTGTCTATTTACAAGTAATAAATCTGCAAAATAGGAAAGAGCAGGATATTTACACGGTCGTGAAACAGCCAAAACCTGTCACAGCAGCTTCAAGTCTGAAACTCTTAAAAAGGTATCATAATTCATAAAGTAGTAAAACTCTTAAGGATTTTTCTTCCTTTCTACCTCTTTTCTCTTTAATCTGTGCGAGGCGTTTTACATCCCCTGCTCTGTCTGTGAAATGTACTTTAATCAAAGTGAACTGGGTTGATGAGGAAGCTGGAGAGCTGGAGCTGCAGGATAAGAACCGTGTTTGTGTTGCTGTTGGGCTCAGAGATGACAGATGAAGGGAGATTTTAATGCAGGCTGGTGAGATGGAGTCATACTGGAGCGTTCAGCCCATTGTGAAAATGCACTTCACATTCACCGTTTAGAATAAAGTTAAAGATGAATTTTAAAAAGCAGAAAAAAGGGTCAGCTTCTAGAAATAGGTACAGTTTTGACACATATACATACATAAATACTGGTGCACCGGGAAAAAAACGCTGTACACACTGAAGAAGGCATCAGTCGATACGTATTGGTATAATTTCTAATGATTCTAGTCCATTTCCATTAAAGGCCTTTTAACTTTCAACCACTTTGAGTGCCTGGACCTGGATTATTTTGACCGTTTTTTGGAATTCAGTCCTCTTTTTTGCTTAAACTAATTTATACATTAGCAAATTTTGTGGAAAAAATAAACATTAATTATTAAATGTTTACCGCGTGGAATGTTTTACGAAATGTTGCTTATACCATTGAGTCTTTGTGACAGCAGGAACATAGGGACTACACATCCCAATAGGAAGTTAAATAACCTGAAAGCTGTTGGTGTTTCAATAATTCAATTTAAAAAAACAACACAGAATATGTATAAATGATTAGTAAGGCTGATATTATGGCAAATGGTGAAATAATCAGTAAAATGCATTTTTTCTTCCAGCAGATGCACACAAACAGCAAGTAGCTTTGGGGATGCTAAGGACAGCTTTTACATGCAATGTGGACGTTATAAAAAAAAAAAAAACAGTACATCATTACAATTTGTACTATAGGCAGGATGGGGCAAAAGAATAAATGGACCTTTTAAAACCTTAACTCTGTTTTATGCCAAACTCACATTTTCCAATGAATAAAACTTAAGGGTCAACAGAGTTTGCGAAGAAAAAAGACCGGAATACTTGATAAACTATATAAGGTCAGCTGTGAAACGTTTCTTAGTAAAGGAAATGAGTTGTTTGTGGCTTTATCCCCCATGACTTTGTGTTTTACTGCACTCATATAGTCATGCAGTGATCCCAGCGTGTTACATTTCCTAAAACCCTTCTCTGTATTAAATGGTAAATACACAAGACATAATTTAAGCAGCTTTTGAAGAGTCTGAGCATATTTTTCTAGACTAAAAGGGCACAACTCTGAACTTGTTTGTTTTAAATTAGGCCAAACATGTCTGTGAGCATCAGACATAAACACACAAACTGCACCAGTCTTTGAATCTCAACGTGGAAAAGACATTAGATCATTTCATAAAATATTGTATTACTCTCCTAAGATCATATTAAAAACGGTTTCTTTGTCCATTTTCTGACAGAATATTTGAACTTGAAACATTCTCTTTTATGTATGCAAAGAAGAAAAACCTTATCATTTTCTATGCAGAAAGAGGCCGACAAGGCACATTGAACGCTTATATGTCGTCGTCAAGAGAATATCATCCTCCATCCTCCTCCTTAACCGTTTGTTTTTGTCTCCACAAAGAAAAAGAAACTCCATAGATGTGAGGGAATAAAAAATGAAAAGGTACCAAAGCCTTCAAAGCACTTCCTCTGCCTTGCCCGAATTTCTTTTTCTATAGCAAAAAACAAGAAGCAAAAGAAACAAAAGCACCAGAGACCAAGCTGATCCTATCTTGCCATGGTACTTATCTTTTTTAGTTTTTTTTCACTCCCCACAAATTGAATTTAAGTGTAAGCTTCATTGTCGTTCCTTAATCACCAAAATAATCTTTACAAGTGATTGCCAGTTAAACATGGAAGCAGGTCCACATCCTCACAAGGTTAGTCATGTTACCGAGTGCCTGTACATGGAAGTAATGTTGACTAAATTTCACCATACACAAAAAAAGACAAATACAAAATACCTTCAGAGAGAACATTTTTTTCTAAGGAAGAGCTGAAAATGAGACATTGACACGATAATCTCTTCTAAAAGAGTCATTCTCATGATAGGATGGAAAAGGCTTGGCCAGCTTGCTCTGTATTTTTTTTTTACCCTGTTAAATCAGTGATTCAAGTATTGAAGCACATACAGAAGATTTATACTTTGTCTTGGGACACATCAGATAAAAGCATGGCAAATTGGCTTGGATAGAAGGCTAATATCAGGATGAGAGATTTAAATGTTCATGTTAATATGTGTGACTACAAATTAATAGGGCATACTGTGGAATTTGACCAATATTACTAGTTTGTGGCCAAAGACTGAATCAAAGGGAGGACTGAATAAACCCCAGTATTTGCAACTCAGAAGTGTACCAAATGTGGCCGAAAAATGATCATAGGATGCTTGTTAGTCCCTTTCTGGTGACTTTTATGGTGCTAGTCAAACTTTTTAACCTTAAAATTGACTTTTTTTCACTTCAAATATAAGTGCACAAGTCTGAAAAATGCAATTTCCTTTTTAGGCTCCCAACATGGATATTTTGTTAAATTAAGTCCACCAAAAAAATAAACAAATCATGTCCACATGGAGTGCTAAAAACAGATACTGGATTACATCAATTAAATTAAAAACTTTTATCCTTAATCTGCAACATCTATGATGCAACTCTGTTTTCAAAGCCTAGGTCTCCATGCTCCACCACAAGGAAAACAAATCTGAGGGGAAGCACTGCAGAAGTGGAAGAAAAAATAATTGTTGAGGTATTGGTCTTGTTTCCTTAAAAGTTATATTGCTCAAGAAGGCGCATGTGATGCACTGAACACTCGATTTTATTCATAGAAATAAATATGTTTGTTTAACATTTCCATGTGATCTGATGGTCTGGTGCTCTGTAACTCAGGACGGATGAGTCGGCCTGTAATAGTTTCAGTCATATGCCTATTTTTCCAGCCCTCCAAAGAAGTCTAGTAGGGAAACAATGTAAATGAATCTATGCTTTTGAAAGAAGTGAAAGTTAATGTGGTGCAGCAGACTGTGGCAGGAAAACATTTGGACAATTTTCTTTTTCTTTCTTTTTTTTTCTTTTTACCCCCTATAAAACCACAGAACACAAAAAAAAGAGAAAGGCCTTCAACTTGTACAAAACACTCACAAATGTCAAGCTACATTTCATTATCTTTTCAAAAAACACATTCACATTGCAAAAAAATGCGCTCTTCAGCTTTACAGTCTTCACTGCAGGCTTGAAAACTAAAAAAAAAAAAAAAAGTAGAAAATTCTGATTCACTTTCTTTTGCACAGCTCAATTAGCCTTCATTTAGGAGGGCACGCCTAGTAAATTGTTTTTGACAGAAAAGGAGAGAGAGCGGGGGGACGGGGGGGGGTCAAAGAGACGAGATCAAGAAGCTGTAAAGCAAAAGTGTTTCAGGAATCTCCTTCCACATAAAAAAACTTTTGCCTCGTGTAAATCAGCTGACCGTTATGTATTTGGTTTCGCTAAAACAAACACAAAGCACTGTAGGTCGGTCGGCTCATAGGCGGCTTTCAGACATCATTTGTCTTTCTATCTTCAGAGCCAAAGATGTAGCACAAAATGGCCCCAAAACCTCATGGAACATAGAAAGTGTCTGTATTATATATATATTTTTGCCATTTACCTATTTTTAAACTCTCAGTCACTAAGCATGACAACAGTTTTATAATAGCACATTTTATCTAACGAAAAGAAGTTCTGTTTTTTTTTTTTTCTGCACTAAACAACATTCAAAGTAAAACATGGCACAAGACAACTTTTTCCTTGTGTTTTCTTAATTTTTCATCTAGGAAATATCAAATCTCAAACGTATCTTTTATACATTGAAATGGAAAACTTTTTTTTTTTTCAAATTTTCATTTGTTTTACAAACAAAGGGTTGTATTTATATATCTATATATATATATATATATATTCATATATCCTCTTCTCTCTTTTGATTTAGCTTTGTTGTGCAAATTCAGCAGTAACACAAGTGGCACAGCACTCGGGAAGAGAAGGCAGGAGGGGAAGAAAAAGTATTAAATGCAATGACACAAATCAAATGTGAGGTTATGAAAACTGACGCTGTTCCTTGTTTGACTGCGGTGGAGTTCTGAGGTGCAGTAAGGGTAGGAAGATTTTTCCAGCAGAGATCTTCTTCATGCGTCGGCAGCGGCTTGTCGCTCCGCAGCCCCCCTGCTGAGCGACAAACTGAGTCTCTACCAGTTCTGGAGCTGTTGCTCTGGAGCTGTCCCTGACCTTTGACCTCTCTGTGGAGGTCGGCAAGAGAAAAAAGATCAAGTATCACAATAAAATATCCTGGATTCTTTTTTTTTTTCTTTAATAGGCTGACAGATTGCCACCTAAGCAGTGTGAAGATATCACCCGGTGTCTGTCACCTTTCCTGCAGAATTTTAGCTCCAGCTAAATGAGTTCTTGATCACCTGTTTGAGGCTGGGGGTGCGCTTGATTTGGTTGATTCTGGTACGGTTGGTGGCTCAGAGACGGACAAAAAGAGGGTAAACAGAAAGAGGCTGATGAAATGCTGCTGTCTCTCCAGTGTGCTGCTGCTGCTGGGTGCTTGTCACCTTGCAGTCCTCTCTGCTGCTGTAGGTTGCCGTTTGTGAGCGTGATAACAGACTTTAAACGTCAAGGGTCAAATGTCACAGGGTGTCAAAGGTTGTCAGGGAAGGCGTGTTGGTTAGCCAGTTCGGCACCAGCTGAGGTGAGCGACTGGCCGGTCCTCAGCTAGCCAGGGCCATGGTGTCGATGACCTGCTCTAGCTTGCCGCGTAGCCGCTGTCTGCGTGACTGTTCATCCTTCTGTAGCGCCGACAAGATCTGGACAGAAAGACAGAGGATGGTTACTCTGCAGCATCACGCTGTAACACAGGGTTGTTTTATTGTTTTTTTTCATCTGTTAAGCTCCTTCACTGTAAATGCTCCGCCACACTCCAGCTTTCTGACAGAGAGAGCGCACCAATGCTAATTTCCATTTACTGGTTAGCAATTACAATTACACTGATGTTGACAATGTGGGCAGGGTTGGCAGGGCAGGTGTGAGGACCGGTGGGATGTGTATAATTGCATGTTAATTGCCACTGAGATTGTGTACAGGAGCGCGTGAGTGTGTGTGTTTGTGTGTTTATTATTGTCTGACTGTGTTATTTCACAGGGCACAAACAAGAGTAGGGGGCTGGTGAAGCCTAGCATGTGTATGTGTGCATTCTCTTAATGATGTAGGTCTTCGTATTAACATCCATTCGTATGTGCATTTTTTTTGTTTGTGTGTAAGGTCAGGGCATGTGTTAGAGGCGACGGGGGCCGTGCAGCTGCCTACATCTGGATAATAGGCTGTAATGACGGGGAGCAGTTTGTTTGAATGGAGCCAGCTGCAAGCAGCCGGCATAACTACTGTAATACTGGTGCTATGGAAGGATGTGGACGAGTGTAATGTCTTCAAACACATACATCTAAAACATAATTGGGGAAAATGTTGAGTTAATATTATAGATAAAAGACTGCTTTATTCAAATAAACTGCTGAGTTTATGCAGGTATAATTTGCTCCAACCTCTTTAGAAGACAAAAATGATCAACATTAGGTTACCACCAAATCCACCGTCTGTTACACCCATTTATTATTGTATTTATTTCTTAAATGAATACCCAAAGAAATTGAAAAAATATCCTGTAACAAGAACTTGCATGTCTACTCTTATTCAGGCCCTTCCCTGGTTGTCATAGTGACACTGATGAGTGCTTTTTCTCTCTGTGTATTCTCATGGAAATGTTACCATACATTACTTCTCACAAATCCATAAATAACAGTCTAAACATATTTGTTTTATTTGCAAAGTTACAGGAAATGGTCTCATTTGACATTAAGGCAAACAAACTCCTCTTCAGTCCTTCATCTCATCCAGTTTTTTTTCTGTGGATGAAGCCAGCAACTCACAAGTGAGCAAAGAAATATCTTTATGTGGGATCTGGCGGCCCAAATGATCTGGAGCTATGTGACAAATCAGACATGTCTTCAAATACATTTTCTTTTGTTGTGTTCACATGGTAAGGTGAATTTCCAGTGGTTGCCTGGTTACTTTGCGATGATGGAAGCAAACCAAACATAATGGGTATTGATCCTTACAGTATATAGGTCTCAGCTTTAAAAAAAAGAAGCAACTACTTTTATGTTTATCTCACGTTGCCACAGAAGTGTTGCTCTGCCTGTAAATGACTTTATGAAAAAGAAAAAAAGATTATATATTGCAAAGCTAAACTGTAAAGCTCCATTAGGTTCATAATATGTCGAGCTCAATCCTTAATATGCATCCTGATAGCTATAATACTTTCCAGCACGTACCTGTGGACTGGTTATCAGTAATTGAATGAAAATGACCTTGTGGCATCAGTCAAGGAAAGTAAAGAGAATGAGAGACAGCGCACATCCATCTACCAAATAATTACGGCAGTATTCCTCCTTTCTGTTTGATTCCTAATCAGATTCAAGAGTGTGCTCACCTCGTCTTTATATTTAATGATGTAGGTGTAGATCTCATGCAGCGCAGACATGCTGTTGAACTGGCTGAGGTGGAGACGAGACTGCTCTGCTAGGTAGGCACTCATGTCCTGATCACTGATTGCTGGCATGCGGGAGATATCCGAGTAATATCTGGAAGAGATGTCAGGAAAAGTTTTTATGTAG
>JAVQJG010254632.1:0-10517 GCA_036024015.1 Craterocephalus amniculus | reverse complement strand
GCAGTATATAATATATATATACATATGTTGGGAAAACAACGTTTATGTTGGATTTCCAAAATTGTGTCCACACTCTCTAATGTTGTTACATTCCCAGGTTGTTGCTGGGCTAGATAATTAGTAATGTGTCTCAGCTTTACAGGCCATCAACCATTTGTTGCCACATGGATGGACTCTCCGATTGGAGCATAGCCTCTTCCCTCCACCCTGCTGCTGCTTCCTGATTGGACCAACTGCATTTAAAATGGCTGCACCACCACTCTTCTGTGAGACATGAGCAGACTGTGTTGCCCATCACAGTTGTCTCCATATCAAACATGTTTGACTGGCTCCATGTTTGATCTGATTGCTCACTTTATGCCTTGTTTGATTGGTTGTTTGTTTTACTTAGCTTACCCTTTTTGGTTGTCCCACTTGTTTGTTCTATTTAGATTTTGAGTTAAGTGGGCAGTTTCTTTTCTTAAGTTGCGACTGGCTGTCATAGTTATTACTTGGTTGGTCACGGGACAGTTTTCTTAGTTTGGTATTGTCATACTTTGATGTCTGACTGGGGATTTACTTTTGTACGGCTGTTCAATGGTTGAATAAATCCCTGACTTGCTTTTACTTTTGGTCAGACTTGTTGTGTTGCTTCCCTTTCTCCCTGGACTAAAAGAGGGACGTAACAAATGTGCATCAGGTTTTTTTCAGATCCAGCAGAAACTAACTAAAGTGAACAATGTTTATTTGTTTGCATTTCTTACTCATATTGTGAATGGAAACCTGACTTATGATGCTAAAAGGGCAAAATCTTACCATGTAAACATCCACATGGCATGTTGTCATTACTATTATTTCTAACTCAGTTACAACTGTGTGAAAAACAGATGTTTGCATGACTGTAAAAACCCAATTCCCAACGCAAAATGTGTGCATGAACCCTTTGTAAATGTAAAGTGATTGAATACTATGTTTTTATAACATATACCTCTTCACTGGTTCAGCATCAAAATCTCTGATGTGGTTGCAAAGATAATGTGATTCCAATCGATTTATAACAATCAAACAGGGAACCGGCCAAGAAGATTGAGCCGTTTCACAGACCAGGGGATAGACATCACTACCGCCTTAACTCAAGCTGCTATTTCCATTTCTTATTGCAAGAGAGAATACTGATTTAAGCCATCATCTTCAGACAGGTGCTCTTATAGCCATCATCCATTCCCATTAGGCTCTAGTCACACCCACTGATCCAAATCCACAAAACAGGTCTAGAAGAAGGTTATAGCATGCATGTGCTGAACTCACCTCACTGAGATCTAGGCCTGTTTAGATAAATGCCGGTGGTTTATTAAAATATCCGCCTTTCATGCTTCTTCGCATATACAACCATAGAAGATACAGTTGGAATAATTAGATTTCTGTGAGGCTAAAAAGAGGCATACACGATAGAATATGCTTGCACATGCAGCTGTTCCCAGTGGTTAAAACATGGGTGCATTATAAATACTTTCGCTGTTGTCTGCTCTGGAAGTACATGAGATAATGTGGCCCTCTAGGGTGAGATGTGTGGAAGAGGAAATGTGAAGAATATGGGAGTTTCTGTAATGTGAAAGAAAGTTGGTCGGAAAACAAAAAAAAAAGGGTTTTCTTTCAAGTTTCTATTCAATCTGCAGGGTATGGAGCTGCTTTTATTTTAATGTGCAGTCACATTTTATGCTGTTAGATACGTTCAGTATCTTTCGAGCATTTATGAAACAAAGCCTAAAAGCCTTCAGTGTAATTATTATTTTGTGCTCATTATTCTCTGGTGTTAAGCTTTAAAGAAATACTCCATTGGATTATTTGGACTGATTAGACGTTCCTCATCTCTTTGCAAGACAACATTGGAACGCAGTAAGAAATCTTTTCATTTGTTGAGCAGATCATTTGTGTTTTCTCCTAAACCTTGAAAAATTCCCCTCAATGATTCCCAATAGACCAACAGACTGTTAATGAAAATGGAAAGTGGAGAAATGGTGCATAGATGTGAGGCACAGCGGGGTACTATGATGTGATGGAGAAGAAAGGAAGTAGAAATGTGACTCTGCCTCCATCTACTGGACAAATGCTGAAAATCACACGTTTCCAGCATCAACATGAACAGGAGCAGCTGTTGTTTGGTCCCACAAAGCTGATGTTGCCCAGATATGCTGGTTTGTTTAGACAGCATATTGTAATCACTTTGAGTTCTAACTTCATGATGATATTTCAATTCTGGTGAGTCTGTGTGAATTGTAGACTCAGTTTCCTGTTCTTAGCTGACAGGAGGGGCCCCTGGTGTGGTCTTCTGCTGCTGGAGCCCATCTGCTTCAAGGTTGGACCTGTTAGGTAAGTAAACTTTATTTGTATAGTGCTTTTCACAGACACAAAGTCACAAAGAGCTTCACAGCAATAAAAACAACACAAGTAGCACCACTGAGTCTATTTGGACTAAAATGCTCACCTAAACAAATACGTTCTTAAGAGCTTTTTGAAGGATAGCCACTGGGTCCAGGGAGCACAGGTCCTGGTCTGGGAAAGTTTTTTCCAGGTTTTGCGCGGACGACCTCAGGTTTCGAGCTGAGCTGTTGTGTTTAATTAGGTTGTGTGTTCAGAGATGCTATTCCGCAGTGCTTGGTTGGAACCAGTGCTTATTGGAGTTCCTGTTGCCTTTCTATCATGTCCAACCAGTCTGCCCATTCTCCTCTGACATCAACAACCATTCTGGTCCAGACATCTGGATATTTTCTCTTCTTCAGACTAGTCTCTGTAAACCCTGCTGATGGTTGTGTGTGAAAATACCAAAAAATACTCAGACCAACAACCATGATATGTTCAGTCACTTAAACCTAATTTCTTCCTCATTCTGAAGCTCAGTTTGAACTTCATCAAGTCTTCTCCACCATGTCTACATGACTAGATGTACTGAGTTGCTGCCACATGATTGGCTGATTAGAAATTTGTGCTAACAAGTTATTGAACAGTTGTACCTAACACGGCCAGTGAATGCTCGACACCAATAAATAAACATCACTTCATGTGTAAGGAAGTATAAGACAGAAGTGGGGATAGATTTAAAGGGTGAATTTCCTAGCAGAGATTGCACTCAGCACGTGATTCAGCGACTGCAGGTGAAGTCATTTTCTTTCTCAAATTCTCTATATTTTACCACATTTTTGGTCAGACAAAACAAAATCTAAGAAGACAAGCATGGTTGTAAACAGATGTAACAGGAAAGCAGTCCTTGTGCGCTACAATCCTTTCAGCATGCAACACAGTCCACCATTCCTTCATTTCTCTAAAGTTCCATGCACAGACGAGTGCTAATGTGAGATCTGGAAAGTGCTGCTTGCTTTATGTTGACTGACTTCAGGGTTGCAGAAGCATTTTTAACTTAAGCTTTGTTTCCAGGATTTGATTTACTCACAAGTCATGTTTTTGTTTGTATTTTTGTGTTCCTATTTTCAACAGGAAAATCTGTGGCCAAGAGTGATAGATTTTGCGGGGAGAAACCAGCGTTCAGAGGGCAGCCTGATTCAAACTCTACAATTCTCCAACTTTTTAATAAAGGAAGCTGGTACCCATGTGACCAGTCTTGTGACATCAACTTAGTCATGGTATTCCCACAGCACAGAGTACTAAATTCTCATACTGACGCTGCAGCTTGTAGTTGGATACAGAGGAAATCCACTCACATCCAAACATAATCACTTACAGCA
Source organism: Craterocephalus amniculus (assembly GCA_036024015.1). Classification (NCBI taxonomy): domain Eukaryota; kingdom Metazoa; phylum Chordata; class Actinopteri; order Atheriniformes; family Atherinidae; genus Craterocephalus; species Craterocephalus amniculus. The sequence continues at coordinate 6,798 of JAVQJG010254632.1, read as the reverse complement.
CAAAATGTTAAATATTTCTGAGAAACAACAAAGGTTTTATTCCTTAGAGGCTCAAATGGTTTTAATCAATATAAAGTGGAACAAGTCTGCTGGCCTGTCTCCCCTGATGACTTTTTAACATTTTCAATAAAACAAAGCTCATATATAGACAGTAAATCCAAATATCAAACTGTTTATATATAAAATGTAACAACAAAATAGTTTCTAGACAAATGAGGCATTGCTGGAGCTTCTTTCAGCTTGAACAAAGTGTTTGGGGATACAAATGATCTAATAAATCTCATTTTGCATGAAAAGTAATTGTGTGGTCACAAAGAAGAGCCAGCAGTTCCTCACCGCAGTCTGCCAAGGTTCAACTCCAGCCCCCCTCCGACCCCCTCTCCCCCTAGAACCCAAGAATCCTAAGAAATAGAGGAAATGTGAAATCCTGGTGCCTGTGGGGGATTTCTTCAAGCTTAAAAGACATACACTGAGTGCAAAAGTTAATTCCTTAAAGGGTCACTAAAGTGACCTTGTATAACTTGCCCTTAAATACGTAACTGATGTGTAGCTGTTTTAGTCATCTTGATCACATGCTGGTGTTTTATGAAGAGAAAGTTTACCACAATGACTCACCATAGCCTCAGACAGCATCACAGAGCCGCTTGGAGGAGGCAGAGCATCGGTTGCTACGTGGGAGGATGTTTCACATTGGCATTTGATGGCCTTGAGAGGGGCTTTAAAACATTCCTGCTGATTGTTGCGCTGCAGCTTCCTACGCCTCCATTCGAAGATGGCGCACTGTGGAGCTCTCATTTTGCTCACTTAGTATGCAACATCTGCTCTGACTGTGAAACACTTCTTCATGTGTCAGAGATTAGCAAGGCCCCCTCTGTACACCGCCATTTCCAACATAAGAGCTGAGACCCGATCACAAAGACTTAGAATAATCCTCTGATCCCTTCAATGTGAATAATGTACAATTTTTATTTTATCTATTAAAGGTAAATGGTGACCTTTCTCATCTTTATCTCGTCGTTCAAGACCCTCCTGCAGTTTCCAGGTTTTGGGTATGACACTTTACTCTCTCTAGCTTCCCTCAAATCAGAGAGGAGAAAAAAGGGGACACACTTTAATCATCATGACATTTTGGCTTGATTTGTTAGCCTCTTTGACCCTCAAACTATATCACAGCTATTTATTTACAGAGCATCAACAAGTACTCAGCATGCTTTTTGGTGCTCATGGAGGATGACTGAGGGGTCTGATGTCTGACAAGAGTAGGCTGAATGACCTAGATTCTCTAAAACAGATGAGTCTGACCAATATAATCATTAGAAAGTGTAACATCTATTTTGTTTGTTGTTTAATGTACAGCTGTGTCCATCAGACAAATAAAGCAAAAAAACTGAAACATAAGTAGTAAGTAGTGCAGCAACTAACCCTGTGAAGCCTAATATTTGAAATAAATTTAGTTTATTCAAAATGTTTGAACCTTTAAACAAAATTCTTTTCATGCTGGATTGAAAGATGTGGTTCTCGAGTGATTCATCTTCACTCTTCACACAATGGGCTCTTCTCATCTGTCATGATGAGTATCCATTGCAGCGTAAGAGCTGTTTACCAGCAGGATCAGCTGATTAAGCTCTCCAAAACCAAATCAAATAGGCAAATAATGCATCAAATCACCCTTGAGTTGAGGAGGAAACAAAGACGATGCAGGGCAGGAGGAAAGTGCAAGAAACTGAAACCTGCCTAAGCTGGTAGCTAACAAAATGGAGCAGAACGAAGCATTAACAAGGGCACAGAAGGAATGCAGAGAATGCTGCTTTGTGTGTTTCACAGATGGTTACAGGAACATATACCAGGCTATTGTGTCTGTATGCTGCTTTATGACTATGAATACGTAAGAGTGGAGGTATTGCAGCTTCTGAAGGTGCCATGCTGATGCTGGGCTAGTCCCGGGAAATGAAAGGATCTTAGTAGGAGACATTAAAAGCTCTCGCTGTGAGTTTTTTTTTACCATTTACCCAGAGAGCTTACATTTGTTACTCTGGTAGCGTATGACATTATACATTGTTACACACCCATTAGGATCTCCAGGGAATTTTACCTCCCCGCTACACTTCCAACATTTCCAACAACTTGTCAATTGCTTCACCAGGGAAAATACAAGGCTGGACAACGTAAATGTTTAAAAAAACACAGAGACTGGAATGTTGTCTGTCCCACGGAGATGACATCATTGTCATGACTGAGTGTGTAACATTACAGCAGCCTCTGTGTGGACAGCGTCGGCCCAACAACAACAGCGAGGTGCTTCCCCAATGACACAAGGCCCGGATCACCAGCAACCTGAAGAAACAGCTAAACATCAATAAAGAAAGCATTCAGGGAGGGAGACAGGAAGTAACTGAATATGACACAAAACCAATTCAAAACAAAAATAAAAAGTGAGGAAATACTTAGAAAGCAGCTCCAGCATGACAACATGAGGATGACGTGTCAGCTTCAAGTTAAAGGTGAAACTGACTGATGGAGGTCTGAATATGTTCCTGCCTCCATCCCAGACCAACACGTTTCCTGTCACACCTCCACTCGGTCACCCTGCAGCTCAGTCATGGACCTCATATCCCTCTGCATCAGACATACCGAGACCTCCTCTGCCTCCACCTCTCACTCCTCTGTGTCCTGCAGTCAGGTGAAGAAACGGGGCCGGAGCAAGGCGGGTCCAGATGGCGTAAGGCCCAGCGTTCTAAAACCAGCTCAGAACAGCCATGTTCGGTTCTTCAGCACCTTTTCAGCACCAGCCTCAGTCAGAAATGAGTTCCTGTGCTGTGAAAACATCCTGCCTTGTTCCAGTACCTAAACAAATCCCAGCCATATGAATTAAGACCAGTTGCCCCAACTCACATCATCAAAGTCCTTGAGAGGCTGTTATTGGTTCTCCTCCTTAATGACCGCTGTTGTGTTGAAAACAAATACCTCGTGCATCTGTGTACACACAATAACACAAACTCTTCATGACTATCTCGCTTGCTACGGAGGAAGCAGCTGTAATGAAATATGAGGGTTCTGAAACATAAGCCAATAGTACAGAAGAAATTTTCACCGAAAATCTGCAGTTCTTACCACCACACACACTCGCTCACCCTGCCAGTGGCAGTGCATGCTCTGCTTCACTCACACACGCTCTCATCAGCTTCAGCGATTTACTAGAAGGCTGGGTGACAAAATCTCTGCAAGAGGCAAATGTTGCAGGCATCTGTGAAAATGTTAAAATGAAGGTGGTAAGACTTTTTAAAAAAAAGGTAGTTCTGATTTCATCACAACTAGGATCTATTAGATTTCCTCAGTGGTGTTTGATGAGCCTTTTAGGAAGTGTTTCAGCCTCCAACTGTCTCAAGAAAAGTATTTTTTTAAACTGTTTTATTTGAATTTCTAATCTCTGCTCAACTTGTGCTCTGCCAGTAGTTGTGCTATTTCTGATGTAAGAAAAGAAAAAGAAGCTGGAATGTAAAAAACTACATTTCATAGTGAGGGTTTGCCTTTACACGTACGTATAACGGTATTTTATTTATCTACTAGGATCAGGTTGGTTATCACATCACTCCGAAACCAAAGTTTTTATAGTTTATCTCCGTGTTGCATTTCAATGAGGAAGATCTGACACTGCTTGCATTCTTTGAGCTTTCGTCTTCGCTACCAGCAGCACAGCTTTGCATTGGAACTGAACAAACAATCATCCTGCATTTTAATTCCTTTTGAGCTTCTCCTGGACTCCCTGCAGGCCCCAAACAGCCTGTGGAACTGAGAGCCTCCAACATGCATGAATTGAAAAACAAGCAATCCCAGTTCATTTTCCATGAAGAAAGCATTTCTCTGTGCATCCTCTGCAAGAATCGGTTGTGCATAGCAGGAACATCTCAGACGAGATTACAGGCAGAAGCCTCATGTTTATATGGAATAAAAAATTAAACAGCGTGCATTGCACATGTTTAGTTTATTTGTTTTTTCCAGTTCCATTCACCAGAATTGATTTCCTTTCCCCTTCTGGCCGCATGCTGTGTAGGTCTTAACTGGATATGCAAACAGGGAGTTTGTTATGATTTCACTTATTTGACATCTCAAAATAAGGAAAAATCAAGTCCATTGAGCCACACCGTTCCCTGCAGGCACAGTGGAGGTTATAAGGTAATGTGCTGAAAAGATTCTTTTTCTTTTCATTAAAAAGTCAAATAAAACATGCTGGTTGGTCTGAATCCTGGTGCATTCTGTTGGGCTTAGGAGTTCAAAGAAGTCTAGTTGCTGCAAGCATGACAGTACATGCTCATCTATATTTCTCACACAGAAAAAATGTAATCTTCCAGGGCAGAGGAATTATATTTCATGTCTTTGGTGTGGAGAAGGATGACCTAGAGCTTTACTGGTTCTTTTTACACATAAAGGCTGCTTCTTTATGATTTTTCCTGATGTCTCCTACATTAAGGCCATGAACTCGTCAATCTATTATAACTATTAGTCTGTGTGTTACTTCTTAGAAAACAGAAATTCGGGATTCGTGAAGCACCGCACCACATATAAGCTTAATGTGATTAATTTAATGGTAAAAGAAGGAGGATGTAAGTAGTATAGGGAGATGTTGGATAAGCCGGGTGAGGGATTCTCAGGGTGGGGGGGGTGCCGGTGTCATATAGGTGTCCTCTTGAGGCTGGACCTTTGGAACCCTTCCAGGTGGTACCCAAAAAAGAAAGGTAACTAGTAGTAACTAATGTAACTAATGACAGAAAAATAAAATTAAATGGAGAAGTACCAAGTTTAGACAGCAGGAAGAGATTAGGGAGATGAAGGGGGGTAGGGGGTGGGGAGAAGCTGGGCAGGAAGATGGACGGCCAGATGAGGGGATGACGGATGAATGCAATGAGGAAGGCAGTATAGCAGATGGTGAGAATAAGGATGGCTGAGGGATGGGGTGGATGGAAGAGATAAAAGTTGAGGAAGTAAACCGATAAAAAGGTTCACTAGGTGATTCCAGATGTGGCCCAGATCCTGCAAAAGTCAAAGATTTCAAGGCTAAGAGCATCACAGTCCATGCAGCAAAACATTCATGTTCATCCCAAATGAAGTCATTGCGTGGTGTTAAACAGTAGCCTAATGAAGATTCCAGTTTTCATCTGTGAAGAAAGGAAGGATTAAATATAGTTTTTTAAAACTTAAACTCAAAGTTTTTATCCACATAAAGATTTTAAAATGATTCTGAAATTACTGCAGTTCCAAGGTTCTCACATCTGGGATATGTCTCAGAGTTTTGTCAGGAAAAGTCTGAGTGAAGGCAGATGTCAGGGTCTAATGATCTTATTCAATCACAGAATTTAGCAAGTGATGGTAAAAACAGGTTATTGTTGTACAAGGAAAACAAGAGATGCTATATGGGTATTTTCACAGCTAAGATGTTTCAGATTGTTAGGGATGCCTGGAGCCTTGGGGTAAAGGCTTGGGTAAAGAAAAACACATGTTGGCTCTGATTCAGACAAGCTGAGGAAGGTGGGCTGTACAGAGAAAGCAAACACGTGAGTCTCCAGGAAAGTGGATCAGAATTAGAGAATCATCCCACTAGAGAAGTCGATGGTGGTGAAGAGTGGCAGGAAAGCAGGGGAGCGATTCAAGGTTCATTACTAACAGGTATGCACTCCACCCTGAAATCCAGACGTCCTGAGCTGCTTGATCCAGTTACCTGAATGAACCATTCAAGTACAAACACTTCCACAGGAAAGCAGCCAAAGTGGCGCCAATTAGACCAGACTCAGACTTATCAGAAGGAGGCAGTCGGCCCAGTCACAGGTGAGTCATCAGCCATTATAGGAGCAGAAATGAAGCAAAACACACAAAAAAAATCACATTTAGTTTACACTTAAAAAGTTGATCTACGATGGCATCAATCAGCAGCCCTGCAGGTTTTACGTGTTTCTGTGCTCCAACACGCCTGACTGACATGAATGGATGACTGAGCAGACGTTTGATTCAGAACCATTTGATTTGATTCAGGTGTGTTGGTGCTGGAAACAACTAAAACCAGGAGGATAGTGGTCCGCAAGGACTGGAGTTTGACATCACTGCCATGGACTGCTCAGAGAGCGCAGACCTCCACCAACCCATAGGGTGACTCACCTGAGAAAACCCTTGTCTCTTGTCCTGTCTCTGACTCTCTTTCCTTCCAATATTGTCTTCTAACATTTGCTGAATTCGCCACGGTTTGGGTTCAACACGGCTGGCTTGTTTTCATCTGCTTGCAAGTGTGCAACACATGCACAAAGCAAAACTGTGCTGAAACGTCACACAGCACTGTATAGTTCAGCTTCTCAGCCTCGGGGAAGTTTTTTGGGCCATGGTGGCTCCAGAAATACACACAAAAGATGTCACTATGCCGTCAAATAACTCTGGAACGGTGAATTCTAAGGTTGAAAAGTTAACGAGTGAGTTTAAAATGTTTTCTATATTAGTTTGAACATTTCTCTAAGAAACCTACTTAGTTTTTTTCCCAGCCGTGCAGTTTCAAACAGCTTTCTCAGCCCATACACCTTCAGATCTAGAAGAACCAGGACAGTGAGGTGGTAAATGGTTCAGACCCACTCTATCATAGCCTGTAGGCAGAGATAGGAAGTAACGACGCACAAGTAACGAAGTACTGTAACGAAGTAATTTTTTTAAGTATCTGTACTTCACTGAGTATTTATTTTTCTGAATACTTTTTACTTTTATCCGTTACATTTTAACCCAAGTATCTGTACTTTTTATCCGGTACATTTTCAAATCAGAGTC
>JAVQJG010254585.1:0-10811 GCA_036024015.1 Craterocephalus amniculus | reverse complement strand
CAGTGTGCAAGCAGGCAAGGTGGAGTGACAGCAGAGACAGCCAATCACACAAGAGAAGGCAGAACCAATGGAGGAACTAGTGGGCGGGATAAACTAAGGGAAGCAGCCTTCAGCTTTTCCGCTGGGTCCCATTGCTCGACGAATCTCCGTTTAACGTAGCGCAATATTGCTTTTGGACAGTTACAGGGGACCAAAATGGGTTTTTGAAAAAGTACAGGGGACAGGTCCCCTGTGTCCCCCCTAAAACTACGTCCATGGATACAGTCATCTATTTTAGAAAGTATCCACCAACCATTAAGGCAGCTGCCATCGAGAGATGGTGGACAGTAAATATTTGGGTGTAGTTCTCGACAACAAATTATGCTTTGAGCCTCATGCTGATGTCGCCTCAAAGAAGGGTTCAGAAGAGGTTATTCTTTTTAAGAAAGATGAGATCTTTTAATGTCTGCACTGAATTGTCTCTTATTGAGTGTTTTTGAATCAGTTTTATCCTTTTGTATTGTTGTTGGGTTCGGGAGCTTGAATTTGGCCAATAGGAACCGTTAGTTTAGTGAAAGCTGCTGGTAAAGTTTCTGGGTCCCAGCAGGAGGGCCCTCTGTCCATCTATACATACCTTTGTGAGAAAGGCTCCTTCTTTACTGAACTCCCTGAACCATTCTCTTCAGAGTCCGTTTGTCTCCATTTGGGCCGTCCTTACATGGTCCCGGTAGCCAGAACAAAGAGATTTAAGATGTCTTTTGTTCCCTCTGCTGTTAACCTCTTAAATGTCCAAAGCTATTGACCATTTTGGTTTTATCCTTAATTTAAATGTTTTCTATTATTCTGCAAATCTTTCTTTTGACATGTGCCATTTGCTCTTTTTTGTTTTGGTTTGATGTGTAATGTGTCCTGTTTTTGTCTGTTTCTGACTGCAAAACTCATTTCCCTCTGGAAACAATAAAAGCATTTATTGATTGCTTGATTGATTAATTGATTGGTTGATTTATTTATTGATAGATTAATTGATTGATTGATTGATTGATTGATTGATTGATTGATTGATTGATTGATTGATTGATTGATTGATTGATTGATCGGTTTTGTGGAATTACAGGAGACCTCTGACATGTAAGCATACTTTGCTTTTTGTCTATGAGAAAGATTCTGAAGTTCCTCCATACGTACTTCCAAAAGTCCTCACAAGGCTTGGTCCTTGGTCAGAGTTGCAGCCCTGAGTGCTCCATGCTCAGACTGAGTCAACTGTTGTTGTTTCCTTGGGCAAAACACCCTATCCTCCTTACCGCCACTGTTGTCACTTTGGTGAAAAGCACCTGGAAACTGACTTTATAGTAGAATATCCAAGTTAGAAAATGATGGCATTTAGCGACAAACTGTGACTAAGCTAATGTTACAGTCTGTTTTTTTTTTTTAAATGATGAAATTCTATTGAATAAAATCCAGGATTTAAAGACTTTACCAGTCACAAAGGGACATTACAAGATTTTATTAATGTTGAACACTAATATTTCAGAAAACAAATAGAAAGAGAAAGAGCATAGATAGATAGATAGATAGATAGATAGATAGATAGATAGATAGATAGAATTTTAGGACTTTATTGGTTTCCATGCATCCAAATTGTTGCATTTATTAAACCTTTCCATGTTATGACAGCTGAAGCAATCCCTCATCTAATGGATATAAACTAAAGACCTGCTCATGTTATGAGACGAATGATGCTGTTTGAGAAAAAAAGGAAGCAGTTTGTAGCTGTAACAAGCTACTGTAAACTTTAATACACCACCAGATTTTATTTTAATCAGCTTACCCTCTGTTCACGCTCATAGATCTGTAAAACTAGTTCAAGCTCGGACAACATAAGTGTAATACAGAAAACATGAATGTCACACAGGAGATTGATATCGGCTATGAAACTTAGATTAATGTGGGCAAGCGCCGCCAAACTGCTTCAACTACACACAGCTCCATGCGTCTTCCATCACTTTTGCTGCCTTTTCCAGCAAAACTGTAATCACCCATGCAGCAACACACTAACGTGCAGATCTAAAGGCAGGGAATTTAGCAGTGCCAAGGCCAGCCTCATTTTTCATCAACCAGTATGAAAGGGCTATGAAACGGTCGTTTGACATGTCTCAGCTTGATGGATCACCTTCATCAGATTTCAGGCTCAAAGCAAGAAAGTATTTCAGAACTACAACCTACTTTGGACTTTTTTAACATCAGGTGTTGAAGGTTGCATTTTCATTTACATAAACCGCCAAGTTTGGTCTATGAAGGAAAATTATAAATTGATTAATCCAGTTTTCCTATGGAAAAAATGAAAGTTCACAACTTTTAGGCAAAAATTCTTGACTTATTTGCTGAGGGAAGAGTTTGAGAAATGAAATGGTACTTTCTCCATTTTGTTTCACTCATTTAAAGCAGAAATTACTTTTGAGTTTTTTTTTCTGAAAACCATAACTTTCTTCTTGACTGAAAGGTTAACTTGATATTATGGCTACTACATGTATTTTGATAAGAATGGAAGTCATTGCAGTACATCAGAATGTGATATTGCCACATATTAATTACTGGGTCCTGAACTGAATCAAATAGAATCTAATTGTATCAGGGTTTTTTTATTATTAGAAAATTTCAAATCATCTTCAACTGAATCAATTTAATATTGTATTGTGATCAAACCTGTGATTAATGACATCATACACCTTTACAAGTTCATGACATTAAGCTGTTTTCAATGCTGAAAATAAACTTTCCCTTTTCCATTTTGTGCATCTGTGCACATCTGACACTGAACACATCTGTAATTTCGGGTTATAGCGAGACTTTAATTTGACCCACTTCCAGTCATGAGGTTGGACATGAAGCATTTGCACTTGATATTTGCAGAACACTGGATTTAAACCAGAGCTAAAACGGAGCCTGAGCGGAGTAAACTGGGCTTTTTTACTTTCATGGCAGAACACAAAATTACTTTGAGACTGATACAAAATGAGCTGCTGGTGGTGGCAGGAAGAATCAATTCAGTTATAACACAACCATGACAGAAACATGAACAATGATATCATTTAATACTATGGCAGTGGTAGTGAGTTTTTCTGCTGAAAAATGAAAACAAAGCATCACCATAATGTGTAGCCGACAGCCAGCGGTGGCTACCTGTTTCAGTTTTCTCACCGTGCAATTTGATACAAAGCCGTGAACACGACACCATGATGAGAAATGGCAAGAGACAAAAAAACGGCAGTGAGAGAGAGAGGGAGAGCACTCAGCATCCCTCAGAGATCTATAAATACACTGAAAGCATTAAACCCTAAAAGCCTTACAATGGCTCTGTCCCTTGGGTAGGGAAGATGCCTGCTGTTGTTTCACAAGACTATACAGACAACTGAAACATTGGATGCATGAGGCGAGAAGACCTTGGGTTTGAGTCTGTTTCGAATTTCCCCATCAATCTAGCAAAACTGGGCTATGCAGCCAGTTATTGATTCAGGGGTTGCTGCATCTAAGATTAGAGTCATCAGGAAGCCTGAGCTGTGGTTTAAGGAAAATGAGAAAATGACTTAAATTGAAAGGAGTTACATTTTCCTGATGTTCCCACTAAATGGCTGCTGCAGCCACTGGAAATGCATCCGCAGTGAAATGCAAGTCCCGTTCAGCCAGACATGGACCCCTCAGTTCTCCTACACAAACATCTGGTTGGGTGGTCCCAGCTCCCCACAGAGGCTTAACTGGGAGGCCTCGCTCAGTTAAGATCCAACTGCTGCTGCTGATTTGACAGGCTCTTGCGTTTCGCCATGGCAGGCTGCAGGCTGTAGATTAGAAAGGGGAAGTTGTTTGTCTGGAGAGAATGAAGCCTCTCTGACGAGTATCCCTCTCTACTGTCACTACTCATTCCCACCTCATCATCCTCTTTTCATCATTTAAGCATCCAAAGTCCTGCTTTTGTCCTTCACATCAAATTTTTCATTAGTCTTAAAACAGAATACAGAAATGTGAAGAACTGGTCATAATTTACATATTGCATGTGAAGCCCAAGGCCCAGTTAGAAAATAATTATGAATGCTAATGAATGACATTTTAAATAATCTAATAATAAACTGAATAACACAAAAAAAACTACTAGTAGGAGCTCAGGATAAAAAAAGTACATGAAGGCAAGATTGGTAGAAATACGAATTATGGTGTAAAGCCACAAAGGTAAATCAGCTACATGTATGGGCGATAATGTGGCCAAAACTGGAAAGATATGGACTCAGATTAGTCTGATTCAGCCAAGCTTCAAGAATCAAAGAAGAAAATTACATCAGAATGGGTTACGTTTCTCAAACATAGCACCCCTGCTGAACAAAGGTTTAAGCATTTGAACACATCATCTCTTTAAGTGTCTTCATTTTCACCTCTTTGCAATATCAGTAAAAACAGAAGAATGTTGTTCAACAATAAAAAGCTATTCACACAACCAGAGTTAAGTAACTTTTGATTTCCGTTGCCTTTGTGTGAACCAGCATCATACAAACCAGGGAGCTAGCTTCTGCATTGAGGGGTCAAACTGTTTACCACAGATACACAATCACACAGAAATAAAAGGGTACAAATAGTCTACACATTGATTCCACCAAGGTCCCACAATGATTTAACAAAGAGTTAACCGCACTACCGCACTATGCAACTTCTTCATCCGGGAAGTCACATGACATTACAAGCAAATATAAACACACAAAGCGTTTTTAACGTACACTATATTCATTAACAACTTTTTGTGTGTGATGAAAGCAAGATAATGAAAAAAAATCCAAACTAAAGAATTGAGACAAATACTTGAGTGGGATGGATGGATGGATGGATGGATGGATGGATGGATGGATGGATGGAGGGATGGATGGATGGATGGATGGATGGATGATGGAAAAACAGTAGGAGCTGTTATGCTCAACACTTTGGCAAAGAGGAGAACAGTTTGATTTGATACGAAGCAAATAGCAAGGACATCTTTAAGGATATGAAGCAATTATGACGAAAATAAATTTAAAGCAACCATTAATGTAATGCATTCTTAAATATTCCACAGCTGTCATGTTAACATTACTAATTAGAGAATTGAATAATCAATTAATCTGACGTCGTAATGAAAAATTAACTAGCTGAAAAGTAAAAAATGTAATAGTTTATTCATGTCAAAGTTACAGATTACATCAGCAAGCTGCTGAGTCCATAAGAGATTCATAGATTTAATTTTACATAGATACACAACTTCAAAAGTAATGGGAAGCATAAAAATAATGTATATCCCTTACACTGTATACTACCAAATATGAACTTGATAGATTTGGTCAAAATGAACACCAGCTGACCAAAAGGAGACTAAAATGAAGTTATTCAGCAGGCAGTGTCATCCCTTATAACCTAAAACATGGCTGCTACCATATTAAACAAACATCTCTTGATCAACACCTAAACACTTGACACACATGACCGCAGGTTTGCAACAAACCTCCTCTGGTCTTATTAGGATGTATTTAATTTTATTTCATTGATTCAGTCGATCGATTCATCTTCTATCAATTTAGTTTTATTTTGTGTTATTTATTCATTCAGTACATAAATATGGTTTGTTTAACTTTTTTTTGCTTTTACTTACTTAATTTTTTTATGTATTTATTTAGCTTATGTTTGTAAATACATGCAAGCTTTAAGGGGTTAATGTTTTCCTTTACACCCTTGCAGACAATCTTTTTAAATATGAGGCTCAATGCAGCTTAGACTCTCTTGCTTCATTAAGTTAAAATCCCACTTCACCAGTTGTTTATCCCCTAAAAACTCAACTGCCTCAAAATTACACATTTACATGTATTTGCCTTACATGACCTGAAAACTACTCGGGTGTGACTTTCCAACTATTTTCCTCAAACTATTAAAAGAGATTTATGGACATGCTAATCAGAACCTTTTCCCTTCTGAGACTTAAGGTGATGATTTTTCTCACGACAAGCATCCTATGGATGTGTTAATGAGGCCACTTTGATTTTTATTAGAAAGGAACTTTAAATCAAGGTGATTGTTTAATTACATTTGTAGGTTTAACTAGAAACACAAACTTGCTCTTAGCGATGAAAATGTGGAAATAATTCCCAAATGCACAGGCATTGCCAGACAGTGTAAATATTTGCCAAATCTATAAAAATTTCCCTCCATCGCTGTAGAGTTTCACACCTGTGAGGAACAATGGAGAGCCTCTAGCAGAACAAAACGGAGAGAGGAGGAGAACAGGTTTTTTTTGTCTTCCGCTCCTCAAATCACCCTTTTAAACCACCAGAACAAAAGCAGAATATAACCCGAGTTTAATCTGTTTCTTATTCAGCACAAAGTATTTCTCCCTTACGTATAGCATTTACCCTGACTTCAGTCTTGTGGTTAAATCCTCCATTAACCTGGCTCTGATAAAGATGCTAAAGTACACTGAGGCTGAAATAAATATTCATATCTTGTTTGTTTTGCTGCATCAGGACGTAATTATTTTTTCATATTATAGGAGCTCTTACATCCCTACAAAGAGGAGATGAGGTACCAAACGTGGCAGTATTCCTGTTGCTTAGAGGTGATCAAGCTGATAAACCCACAAATTGTGATAACAGAGATTTCAAACATCGAAATAGAAAGCGGACTTTTCTCCACTTCTCCTTGGAGTTCATTTAATTATCTAATGTGTGAGGTTGGCAAAAGCAAGACTATGGCATGTTGACAGATGGGGTGATCATCTCTGGCAAGGCTTTGTGTCTCTCTCTGAGGAGATGATTGGCTGCAGGACAATTGAGACAGATATGGAACAAGGGTGTTAGAAAGGCAAAAAATGAGAAAAGAGAGTATGAGAAGCATAAGAGAGATGACAACAAGAGACTGTGAAAAGGTAAAGAAAAGGATGGGAACCCGAGACTGCTGTTGAATACGAAGAGGAAGCCCAGGGGGAAAACAGAGGGGGTGACCCTCTTTGGCTGCTACAGCATTTTAAACTCATTAGCAGAGCTCTGCCTTTGAAGCCCTTTATCTCCAGCAGCATGTTTAGCAGGACTGGATGAAAAAAACACATGCACATACATGCAAACATGCAGCACATATACTTAAAGAGATGCAAACAAGAACGACAAAAAGGAAAGTGCATAAGCCTACTTAGATGCATCCAGTCACAAATCACCCACACGAATCATCTTCCTCAAGTCTTCATCTAATTACATAAGCAGTGGATCTTTATGTAAGATGCTTCCCTCTGCCTGACTATCCATAATGCATGAGGTCTTGTATTTGGTTCATGGTGACACATCCTACCTTCTTCCACAGCCTCACTGTATCTGGGCAGACCAGACAAAGTCTGATAACAAAGAGAAGTACCTTAAGCCCAGCCACAGCCAGAACAGTCCAGCTACAACTTCTAAAGGTTTGCACTGGCGGGTTGTTGCCACTTTGCATGTTGTTGTAATCCTTATTTGGAAATACAGAATTAACAACGGATCAAGGGGGTGAACATGGACACCGTGGAGAGCTGGGATGGGAAAATAGGTGTCATATAATGTAAAAAGTTTCAAGTTACTTTTACACTAGCTTATTTGTGAAGACGGATTCAAAATGTCTTTTTTTGTTACATTTTTCACAACTTTCCTTCTTGTTTGCACCAAATATGAAGGGAAGTTGTGATATGGAAAAAGAAGATTTAGAAATGCTGTCAATGCAGTGAAGGAGATTTTTTTTAAAGTCCATTAGAAGTACCTAGATAATCACTGGGTGTAGCAAAAATTGAAGGCACGATTTAACTTCAACCTTCTAGAGCTTCATATCTTTGGAAGAGTGGAGCAAAATGCGCTCTGCTATTATCCCTCTTTCTCTGAGAGGCTTTCATGGCCTTAAAAATGTGGTTTATTTACTGCAGGAAAACTTTAAAAAATGTACTACATATCACCCAAACCAAACTGCTCAGCCCTTTTCAATTTCATTTTGCCATTTTTTTTCCAAATTACCGGTGTCACCAGTTAACCAGAAGGCAGATTTGTCAGATTTTTTCAATTAATTATTTTCCAAATTAAACTTAATTCCGCAGTAAGTTGCTGGTTTATTCTCCTTTTATATCTGAATTAAAGTTAATTCCAGTCTATCTGCATGTGCTAGTTCCCTCTTCCTGCTGCCATGATGCACATATTCCTTGCTGGCTGCCCAAAGCAGGAGTTGGACTCGAGCCGAGTTTAGGTAAAAAAAAAAGAAATAAAGTAAAGCTGCTGCTTCACAACTAGCATCAAAATTAAGCAAAAATGTTTCTTGCTGTATGTTTTTTCCATGTTGTAGTTTGTTTTCTTCTGGTTAACCTAAGTACGTCACTTCCGCCTCCTGTCCTATCAGAACCCTTCTCAACCCCCAGATCTTAAGTGAAATATTTTTATTCGAAATAATTAATTCCAGATATAAAAAAAAAAGATCATGTAAGCATAACCAGTGTCAAACAATGTTATTCTGCTTCAACACCTAAATCTTCCTCGTGTGGTAGGACGAAGGAGGGTGCAGTCGGCGCGGTGAGAGTCATGCGTGCCGAAGATTCAGCCAAAGACCAGTGAGAGGCAGAGTGACTGGACCTCAGCTGTCACAGTGAAATCAGTGAAAAGTTTGCAGTCTGAAGAATTACATTTTTGGATTCTTACTTAAACAAGTTTGGGCGTTAGCTTGATCTCAAGCAGACTTGTTCTCTGGAACCAGTTACCATGGTAACTCAGGTGATGATCGAACAGAACTTTCATGAGCCATATTTATCAAAATAAACAAGATTTCTTCCTACTTCATAGAATACTGCACTGGTGGCTGCACATCATTTATTTATGTTCATTTGGTGGAATCCACATCCCAACATTTCCATCTTGAGACCTGAGACAGAGAGAAGTTGTGTTGTGGTTTTGGTTATACGTTGTAGATGATTTTGTATAGGAAGGTTTGCATCATGTGATTGGACACAGCCAATCAGAGTCTTAGGGGCAGTATGAATGAGCCAGAAGGGAGGGAAGGCAGTACCTCTCGCTACTGATCAGCTGGCTACTGCGGGCATTTTCTCTTGTGTAAGCCCATCTTCCTCTGTACTCTATATCGTCTCGGCGTCCTGTGTTCGTGATAGAGAGTAGGCTTTCCCCCTGCCAGCTTGCCGCGTGGAGCAGACTTACCCCGGGGGGCCCGCGCTCTCGGAGCCCAGTGGGGACCGGAGAGCACCAACCCTGTATGGAGCAGATTCCCAAGTCTAACTGAGGTCTTAAAGGACGGATTCCTCTACAACGTCTTACTTCTTTAGTGATGAAGTCCCGTTTCTCTAGTCAGGTTACAGATGTTTTGTCCAAAAATGGAGGACAAAAAGACTAAATAACTTCGGTTTGGGTTATATCTGGCTCTATTCTCTGTTTACTGCTGTTGTGATGATGGGGTTAATTCTGGCTCCACAACAGTTTGTCCCTAAATAAAGACATCTGGGATCCTTAAAGGTTATTTATGAAGCGGAAAAAGATCCTTATGTTCAGGGTTTCTCAGGTGAATGAGAAAAACTTATGGGGTCAATAAATAAATAAACGAATAAAGATTATATAGCATCTTTAACAGAAAGCAGGCATACGACTGTCCCCAAGTTTCAGCCACTAAAGCGAATAACGTGAACAGTGAAAAACGTCAGGCCTAAGAGGAGAAATGTTCAGCTGCAAACTGACTGAACCAGTTACAGTGTGAAGGAAAAAAACAGCACATTTTGCAGATCACATGATGCTCCATCACATCTCTAGAAGGTTATCATTATGTTTCTGTAAGACTGAGCCTCAGGGCTTGTTTGTGCTGGGAAGAGAAAGCAATGAGCCTCACAGACTTTCCACAGCTCATTTCCAGAAAAATGTATTTAGCAAAGCGAACTGTTTAGTGAAGATATTTCAGCTGAAAACATTTCTTTCCTCTTGGGTGTTATGTCTGTGGTGTATTGGAACACTATTTCAGAAGCCAAATCTCTTTTTTTGTTGTTGTTGTTTTCAAATGCACTCTGTTCTAGCTTTCATTTGAACCAAAAAGGCAAGTAAAGTCCAGAAAAACACATTAAAGTATGGGCAATGGGCTGACTAAACAGCAAGACTAAGTAATTGATCACATCAAGCTGTGAGGAAGCTGGTAAAAGAAAAGAAAGCAGTTAAGTGCTGAGAAAGAGTTGATAATGAAATGAAAAATGTTCGCGATACAAAAGAAACAGGATGCTCAACACTTCATATTCATAAAAATAATTACAAGCCACTCTGACTCTTTTACACAGGAGCAGCTCCTCATCAGTCAGTCCAGTGCACAAAACATTACCTCAGAGGCAAACACCAAATTTTCCTGCTGTTTGGTAACATTTAAGCCATGTCAGTTACATTTCTTCTGGACTCATTTGCCTCATTAAAATTATGACATCTCTATCACCTCTATTTATAACTAACATGATTCACACTCCTCATCATGTAACAGATTTTACTGACAGACTGAACCAGAGCGAGGAGCTTCAAAGATTTGTCTTAGCAACCGTGTGCTGCGTTTAATGCAGTAACAGCACAGCAATATTCGTAGTAAGCAACCTGAATGTTAGTTTGCTTAGCATGTTATAGAAACAGCCTGTTACAGTGGCTGTGGCCACATTGCTTTTTTTATTTATTTACTTTTTTATTTTTTTCTGTTATGCATACTTTTTTCTCTGTATGTTCTATCTATCTATCTATCTATCTATCTATCTATCTATCTATCTATCTATCTATCTATCTATCTATCTATCTATCTATCTA
>JAVQJG010254566.1:0-11007 GCA_036024015.1 Craterocephalus amniculus | reverse complement strand
TGTGTGTCATGTGTATATGCAGAAATAAATAAAATGAGCGAAGTTTTTTTTCTCCCTGTCTGACTCCTGTCAGGGTTCAAGACAGCATCCCTGCCTTCCCAAACTGCTTACAATAAGAGGATTGCTTGGTAACAATGCAATCTTTAATTTATGATAAACTCCCAGTGAAACGGGGTGTCGGTTCCCTGATGGAGACACTTAGAAAGAAGACAACAGAGAGGTGAAGGGGAGGGGAATAGGCTTGTGAAAGAAGGGGGGAGAATGAGAAAAGGTAGATAATTGAGTGGTGAAAGACAGGCGGATGGAGAGGCAAACATAAAATGAATGAGAGCGATTATTACGACGGAGACGCGTGTACTGTGCTAAACGTACGCTGCCTGTGTGCACATTAATACAACACATTCATGTGACTGACATTTAGCCTCACCACCGACTTCAATCTTTTGAATGCGTATCCAAGGTGGAACAAAACCCCAGTGAAAACTGTTAAGCATTTTTAGTCCACCTTTTTTCCACACAGTAATGCTGCCATAAATCTCCCGGTTCCTTCTCAGCCCATGTGACAGCCCACAGTGTCTGCCAGCGCTGCAAGTGAGGCGTAAGAAAAAGGGTCGAAGGGCCCATCCATGTAAGACGAGATGACAAGGCTCTGAATTAATTAATGTTTGTAATAAAAAAAATCGTTGGTGAAGAAAATATGTCTAACGGCAGCCCCGGGGCTTTCTGTGGTAATTAACTGGAACACAAGCCTAGAATCCTCCCTCCTCCCTCCTCTCCTTCGTCTTACTTCTTTTTCCCTCCTTGCAGCTCGACTTTTTCCCTCTACGCTCTCTCTGCCTCGATGTCTATTTCTCTTCATTCCTGCATCCCTTCTTTAACACCTCTCCCCAACCTTTAGCAACCCTTTCTTTCTTTTTTTTTTTTTACCTCCAGTCTTCCTCCAATGAGCAACCGTGATTGTGCACTTTGCCGCTTGTCGCCTGCCTGAGCTCCCTCAAGACAGGGAACACTAAAGCAGTAATATGGGCAGAGAGGGAGAGGAAAGTGGCAGATGAACAGAAAGATAATGATCATGTTGCAACAAACGGTGACAGAAACGCTGGATGAAAGGGAGAAAGATGTTTGTGTTTTTGCATTCAGGAAAAGCTGCGGAACATCAGACGGCTGTAGATTCAGAACAATCTCAGCGGTTCAGTCAAACCTCGGCCTGATCAAGAAAATGCAATAAAAAAAAAAAAAGAATAGATTTAGAAACTGGATTTAAAGCCTTCCTGGAGATCTGCTGATTTTATTAACTGGTTGCTGAACCTTGGCTGAAGGGAGTGACGTCATGCTACCTTAAGTCTTCCAGAAATACCAGATGTCAACATTTATCACTGAATTAAAGCTATCTTAACACATCTGTTTAATCTATTTGGTATTTCCTGCAGGGCATGTGGTCTGGTTAACTATACAGGTGTAACAATTTAATATTTGCGGTTTCTTTCTGAGGAGCAAAGTATTTCTACACAGCAGCTGCATTTCAAGAGACACAAAGAGGCTTCCAAAATTTTGGGTAGAGTCTGATTTTCGTGAGAAACTCACAGTTAAATTTGAAGCCAATTTTATAAAATGTATATATGAACAGATGATGCGTTTCTTATTTAATCATTTAAAATAGCAAAAGCTTGTACATGTTTTTTTTATACTTCCAGCAGTTTTTATATATTTCTTGCACGCACTATTCATTTGAGATCCAATCACAGAATATTAAGGATGTTCAGGTTATGAATTGTGAAGTCCACATCCCACAGTAAAAATCATTATTTAAGCCTTTTTAAGGGGGGGCTTTTGTGAACTATAAGGCATGTTTTCGGACATTATGCAGTTAGAGGTAATTACCTTGATATATTCAGGTAATGGCAGTGGTTCCATGTTTGCTTTCTGGTGTTTGAATTACTACACAGTTTCTTCTCTCCCAGCAAAATGTTTCTTATGACACAGACAGCAAACCTACAGCAAACTTAATTCACCTGCTTGGCAGCTGAAGAGCTGTTCTGATGATTTTCTTCACCCTATTTTTCTCTAAACATAACTTTGTTGATTGCAACCGCAAAGCAGTGATCCATGATGATTTGTCACCAAAGTGCATCGGTCTTGTTTACATTTATATTTCTCCAACTTCTGAATGTTGTGCTCAGGAAGGTTTTCCTCCGATGACTCTTTCATGATGGTCATAATGATGCCAGTGGCACTGCAGAGCAGATCACCACCATCCCAGTCTTTTACAATGAAGTAAAGGCTTTGATGGATCTTTCTATCATTATAACAGGCATTTCTCTGTTTTTTTTCTGAAGGATTTAAGATCTCAATTTGTCGTCATAACAGCTTTTCTCTAATTACCTTGCAATCTAAAAAAAACTGCCCGAAAATACTTTGCTAAACTCTCATCTTTACCTGCTTCAAGGGCATCGATTGTGTGTATTTTGATGTTAATGTTAGGCAGCTGCTTGGAGGAGTCCATGGCTGCTGATTGTTAGGATTCAGGCAAAGCTTTGAAATTCCCATCAATTTGCCTGATTATAATTGTGAACAGGCCATAGCCCCAAAAACAAAAATTAAATAGCGCAGGAACACACAATACTAATCTTGCTAAAGTAGTGTTTCACAATTTGGAGTTGATTAATCATGCAATCACCAAAAATATTTACAGTACCAAATATTTTCAGCAACCTTTCCATACCAGCGAGTTTGTTTAAACTCGACTATAATAATAATCAGAAAACCATTTATTTTGTTAGTATATATTAACCCTGTTTCTACCGCAAACACAAACCAGTTCTGTTTCTACTAAGCGTCTGCTAAGGGAACAGAAACCACATGTACTATATGCAGAAGTCAGAGCCAAGAAAGCAGATGACAGCAGATTGGGGTGACACAAGATCTGCAGCACATCATGGAGCTTGTTTCTCCTCGCCGTTTGTATTCAGATCTGCAGGTTAATGACTGAACAGCAGCCGCATTCTGCCGAGCTGATGCACGCTTACGTATATTTATAGCCTCTGCTGCTGTCAATCAGTTTCTCAAACCTCAAACTTCATTTCTTCTCTGGTGTACTCACATCTATCCTGTAGCTTTTTCCTGCCTGGCATATGCAAATCCCAGGGTCTGGGGCTGACATGGAAGAAAACAAACGTGAGAGGTTTTTTAATTATAACTAAAGGATCTATTTGGGTTATGAGAAAGCCACATGTGTCACTGACCAGATATTTCTATAAGATGAAGACTATCTTTTACGAAGAGGGGATCAGTGATGAGTGAGTCAAGATTAGTCAAACAGCCCTCAGCATGGATAACCCTGCTATTTATAGGGCTTTTAAGGATCTTTTTTTTTTAATTGTTATTTTCCGGTATGGTAGACAATTTCTCTGCTAACATGCTGCTCCTGCTGTGCATACTGTGTAGGTAGGATGTTACACATTGTCTACACAGTAGCTTCAAAACTCCATGTGTTTCTACAAAATACACTCAGGCTCAGCGCGTAGTCATTGAAATTTTACTTGAAACCTTAAAATGCACTTTGGGCTGCATTTACAAGTGTACAGCTTCTTAAAAATTCAGCGGACCTGCATAGCATGAAATGAAGATGAACTGGTGTGTTTGTTTGCTTGGGCTTTCTTCACTGAGTGAAATCTCAGGGCTAATATATAGAAAACTGGATTTGGACTGTTTGGTTTTATTTTATGTCTTTCTTTTGTAACCCAAGGCTCCAGCTGGGTGTGGTGGTGCTAATGGATGGTTCATGTCAGCCTGCGTATAGAGCCAGTTAGGTGCCTTACCTAATGGTACATCACCAGCCATTCATCGTCATAGATAGTTGTATCGTTTTCTGGATAGTAATGTTACATTCTTTTTGCGAACTTACATTTTTTAAACAAAGATAGAAATGTATTCATCCCCAAAGAGAAATTAAAAAATGTCACAAAGAAACAACCATATAGACTTTCATGTATACCTTTTCTTTTGTATATTACAGACAAACAGGTCCATTGGAGCATTGTTATTAGAAAAGGAGAAGAGCTAAAAATCTCTTTGCACATTTCTGTAACATTTCACACGCATGGAGCAATTCTGCCCTGTTACTTGTTTTTGTGCGTTGATCAGAATGTTGTAAACAATTCTGATTTAATGCTCACAATGACAACAAAATCATGCTTCTGCATCCCTCTGTGTCACACAGCTAAAACAGGAATTAATAAATAAGACCATATAACAAACTCTGAAGACGTATCCTGCCCCAGAGAAGTCACTAAAATACTAAGTGAGTGCTGGAAAACCATATTCAGGGCTTTCAAAAACAATAAGCTGTGGTGTCAAAGTGAAAGGAAATGCAGTGGGTAAATAAAAGCTTACCCGTTCTCCAGAACGAGGTCTCTTCTTTGGCCTGCTGGGTACTGTGTCTTCTTTAGGATTGGTGTCTATGGCCCAATAGGAACCCTGTACAGTGACCACAACAAAACACAATTTAGTCTTCTTGAAGCTGATCTGCATAGTCCTGCAGAGTTTAGTATGTTCTGTGTTAATGAACACAGTACAGCATATTTAGATACTACAGGAGTAGTTTGTAGATTTAATTCTAGCTCTATTAAAAATGTATTCAGATTTCCTTTTACAAAAAACAAGTTGGACTTTAAAGACCCCAGTTGTTTTGGGGGATGATTTGGAGTGAAATCAGCTGATGTCAATGTCAGAAAATATATTTTTCCTGCTGCTAAATATGCAATTCAAACATCTGAAGGGACATGCACACACACCTGCATATGAGCAACCAATAACAGCGAAGAAGATGCCTTTCATTGTTAGAGTTCAGGAAGGTCATTACCATGTATAGCAAACAGAATAAAAATGAATACATTAACTTCTTAATAAATATTCTGACCAGTTGCAACAATAACTAATTAAATCAGGGTAAACCACTAGTTTTAGAGCTCACCATGATCAATTAAAGTAGATGGTTATCTTGATGAAACAAAAAGCAGATTTCTTGCAATAATAAGAAAAATCTATTTATCAGATGAAAAAGAGCTTTGTGATATCCAGATAGCATAATACAAGATGAATGAATACAGTCATGGAAACTCTCAGCTTACATAACAATGAATGTGCAAAAATATCAAAATTTCTCTAACATAAAGGTTAAAGTGATATTTTAAAGAAAAGAAAAGTCATAAGAAAATCATTCACAAATAAAAAGGTTAAAATTAGATTTAACGTATAAATACAAAACTGTACAAGATGTATGAGAATAAAATGAAGAGCTCAGTTAAATATTGAATTATGGGTGAGAAGCACTGGTTGTTATTGCCAGGAGTTGTCCAAAAGGACTTAAAAACTAAAACAGATAAATTCCTGTTTGAACTGAAAATGTAAACCTGAAAAGTAATTTATAAGATTAAAATTAAATCTTCTTCAAGTTTCTTTAGATATTCGTCCTCGGAGAAACTGGATCAGACCCACATGCAGTGGGACAAGGACACAAGTTGCAAATGTTTCAACTGATCACATTCGAATGAGATCATTTCTCAACAGCTGTACTACTAAGACAAACATTTCAAACTGATATTGGAGTTATTCAGAAAACAGAAAAATCAATTAAGAATAAAAATAATAAAACATGAAGTCATATAGCTGAAAAAAGTACCAGTCAACATACTTAAAGTACAAACTTTAAGCATGAAAACATAAATATGAAAAACAAATCTAAAAATGTGGTGACACATGCGGTAGAACAAAACTAATAATTTGGCTTTAATACTTTAATATTCCCTCAGTGCAGGTGTGGTGGTAAAGAAAGAAAAGTCAAGAAGAGTCATATGGTAGATATTCAAATTAAGATTTTAGTATCTTCTTTTGTTAGATCCTGATTATGCAACTGAGATTTAAACACGGTTCTTATGTTCAAAAGACAGTAGCTCTAAACACAGAAGATCTTCTAAATCTTTGAAACACCATGGTTCCTCTACCTTGACACTCAAAGTTAGGTCTGATCTGAACTCCTCTCCATTTTAAGCAATAAATGAATTTCAACATGATGTGTGAGGAAACAATGCTGCTTATCCAGACCAGGTTGGAGGTCTGAACAGGGGGTCCTAAACTTCTTTCTCCCCAGCTACCTCCATCTTTGCAAGGTGTTTCCAACCCAGCTGAGATACTTTACTATGTATTATGCAGGGATTCTGCTCCAAGGCCTCTTCCTCGCAGGACAAATATGAAACACCTCACCTAGAAGATATCCAGAGGGCATCTCGACCAGAGCCTTAAACACCCAAACTGGTTTCTTTTGATACTGTGAAGCACCATGGAAGAAGTTGGATGAATTTAAAATCCAGGCTCTAATACACTTTCAACTACAACCATCTGTCATTTTTTCAATCAAAAATGCTACACTTGTAAAGAGCTGACAATAAAGGCTTAAGAAAGAGATTTAAGAAACCTATAGTTCAGTTAAAATTCCTTTCCCTTAACCAGAGCTGTACAACACCAAAAGTCAGTGGAACCCTTTATTTAAAGCATTGCTGTCGTATAAAAATATCTTAATGAATAATAATTCATTTGTTTTACAGACACAAAAATTGTTAATAGAAAACTTATTTTGAATCAAACCTGGAGATAGACAGATTCCCACCTCTAGTGGGAACACAGATCTTTTATAGAACTCCATGCAAAAGACACTCGCTTTGGGAATTTATGTCCTGGAATTTGGATTTATAGAAAACATAATATGAGCAACAGTCTGCAAATAGATACCTTTCCTTTTCCATCTTTTCTTTACTTATTCAAACCTGTAAAGTACTAAAAAAAGGACGTTCATTTATATAGATTCGCATAAAATATAGTAATTAGACCATTAGAAAACCCCACAAAAAAACAACAGGTCGACCCAATTGCTTTTTTATGTAAAATGACTACTTCACTTCGATTTTTCTTTTACAAGAGAAAAGGGGAAAAAATTTGCCGGTGGGAAAAAAAATCTGTAATATTGTTGTTCTTTAAACTTTATGGGGGAAGTCCATACTTTTCATGGCAGTATAACTCTGCTGTCATAAATGTTAAGTTGACTTTACTGATCTACATGCAGCACAAATAATAATTATTCCCTTAAATTTAGATATGGGGTTGTAAATGCCGTTTGATGATCAGTTATTGCAACAGCTCAAATTTTCTAATATCTACAACGTCTCTTTTCATTTTCTGAATTTACTATATTTTCACAGCTCTTCATTATTTGTGCTGTTACAGTATCTCTTCTCATCACAAATCATCTTCCCAGTGACACTTCTTCCATCACTCAAACAAGAGAAACTGTCTCTAAACAGAGAAAATCCAGCGCATTGATCCACTGCACCTGTGTTTCTGAATCAAATCAGTTTTCTTTGCTTTTGTTTCCCCTATGGTGCACACTCCGGCTTCCTTCCACAACAAATCCACTCGAATCCTTTTGATACACAATTTTAAAACACAGCAGTCTTCCTAATTGCCATGAAATATCCGTACAATGAAAGAGGAAGTAATCCATTGTATTTAGAAGTTCTTAATTTCCTCCTTGTCGGATTTTCCCCCATGTTTAATTTTTCTTCTTCCCTCTGAAGGAAGTCTAAAGCTGCAGACTGAATTTGAGAGGTTCATCTAGGCCACACAGCTCAGCTCTCAGCATCTACCTCCCCCCACCTTTCCTATTCTTGCCTCTTCTCCTCCCCCTGTCTCTCAGTCCCACATCACTGAGCAGTACACAGCCAATTAACGTTAGCACATGCATGATTTAGCTTCTCCCATCTCTCTGTGGCTTCAAACAGACCATGTACGTTCAACATCTCCACACACAGATGACCTCGCCCCCCATGCCGAGGTATCGACCGCTTCGATCCGCGGCGTGAATTAAGGTGCTGGTCAGGTCCAAGTCAGGCTAATCAGGGGGTAGCCGCTCTCTTTGGGTCTTTCCAGACTATAGGCCTCCACTCAAGCCCAAGGATTTTGTCTGAATTATTTAAACCTTCTTCCCCCTAATTTATTTTTCAATGGCTGCTAAATCCCCACAGCCAGGAGAAACTCCCTCCTCTACCTCACCCCCCCATACCTCACCCCCCCCGAACAAAACGAGCAGAGTTTTGAGAGCTAATACAAAAAGTTTGGACTTGTCAGATTTATTTACCTATTTTTTTCTATCATGCAAGTTGTGGATTGTTTACAACATTAACCTTGTTATGAGTTGAAGCAGACACGTTAGCTTAAAATCATGTAAGGACAAGCATCAGCGATCAACCTTAATTATATACTTCCCCCATCTGAGCAAGTCCTTCGATTCAGCACAAACAAGGACTTGACAAATTGTTGTTATCAAGCCGTTACCGCTGGGTGACCCAGCTAACTTTGCTTCCTGGCCACAGCAGCAGCAGCAGCAGCAGTGAAACATATCTAAAGTTTCCTGTGATTGTGTCTGAGAGAGAGAAACAGAGAAAAAGGCCCTAATAAAGCATAACAGATGCATGAAAGGCCTCGTATCTGAGGGCGTGTACCTACATATACTTATTATTCATTACTCCCTGTGCCACATTATTACTTGGCAGAATCAATATTGCAGGGGCCGCAGAAGACAGAGACAGCAGCATTATGCATTCAGCGCAGTTTTGGAATTACAAACTGCTTTTAAGTACAGACACTGTATTTGTGCATGCATGTGTGTTTGAGAGAGACAGACAGACAGACAGACAGGCAGAACAGGTAATTTGGGGCACTGATGCACACTGTGTGAATGTATGTTGCACAAAGCAGATTCAGCTTTTGAAAAATCACATGGCCTATCATGGATCTCCAAGATCTGCAGCTTTTCCCGCTCATGTTCCTTGCTGTATTCACCTCTTCTGTGGTTCTGCTTCTCTTTGTGTGACAAGACCTCATTTGTAAGCTCCCTCTCGTACTTTTTTTTTTTTAAATGATACAAGAAATTGTAAATCCAGCTAAGCTATTGTTCATGACGTACTTACTTTTCCAGGGTCGTCTTTGGAGCGAGGCACTTTGAGAAAACACTTGTTCAAGGACAGGTTGTGTCGTATTGAATTCTGCAGGAAGGACATCAAGACAACAGAGAGAGAGAAAAAAAAGGAAAAAGTTAAATACTACATTCGTTTTACAGCAAGAAAAAATACATTTGTTTAGTATCTTTTTTTCTACACATCTACTGATTTAATATAAGATATAAAGAAAAAAAGTAGGTGAAAAAATTAAGCAGCCTATTCCACATGTTTTTTTTTAAATAGCTGATGTTTGGAGTCAGCTTAGGTTAGAAAGTTCATTTAAATACCTTTTTAGATGTTTTAATATTAGTAAAAAACTTTTTAAAAGACAATAACACCTGATCACATCTGTTATGAGTGCAAAGTACGAGTGTTTCATCTGCGTTCAGTGCTGAGACCAATCACTCTGAAGGATGTCCTGCAGCTTGGCTTGGCATCATTGAAAACACATCATTTAGGATGCTAAATTTCAGTTAGGATGCTGTGACTAAAATGGACACAGCTCACTTTTTTTGTACACACGTCTACTGACATTAACATCTCACATGGATGCCCTTAAACTAACAACAGCTCACGGACAAAAAGCAACGAGACAGATAAGATTTGTTTCACCTGCTGTCAATACAACGGGAAGCTTGTTTGGAGTCTGGTCGTATTTCCTGCAGTCCAAAGGAGTAAACTAGCCTGATTATCTCAGTCAGAGTTGTGATTATCACAAGGGCAGCCCGTAGGATACATCGCAAGACATTCCCTTCATGTTGTCTAGTGACACAGCTGACTTGTGGAGGCATTTGCATATTGGACAGTTAAGTTTCAGCCTTCATTGCAGTGATGTTTACCCACTATGGGAGAGACTTTTACTTTCTTGTTTCAGCAGGTGTACCCACACTGAAAAAAATCCTCTTTAACTACTTTTGGCGTACACTTGGTATTTATATATGCTTATAATATCTTCTGAGGCAGCTGGATTTTAATTGGATTCAGAAAACTCCAGTCACAAGAGAATCCAGCTTGCAGAGCTCAAAGCCAGAGCTACCCAAGCAATAGACTAAGTGGAGCAAATGGACCTCCATGATTTAATCAGGAGAAAATAAATTGTTCTGACGCCCAGGTTGTAGCACAACCAGCAATAAACTTATCACTGTACAGCCCCAATAAGAAGTCAAACAGGTGATTATATTCATCATATTTAAGCAGACTTTCCTGAAACTGAGTGAGAGGTCACGGACTCCACCCCCACTCTCCACCCCCCACCCCCCCTGAACCGTCACTGCTTCTGTAGTGCCTTAACTCCACCTCTGTGCTACCAGTTCCTCGGATTGATGGAGGCGCCTGGGAAGGCTGCACCCGCTCCGGGTGACCATTAGATGACCAGCATTCTCTAAATTTAGTTTTTTAAATCAGATAAAGATACAATCCATGAAAGAGACATAATCATAACAAACTGAGAATATTAACTGGTTGGTTAAATAGCAATTTGGACACACTGAAAGAAAAAGAAGCGATTTGCTGCATCAGTAAAACGAAACAATCTGTTCGCTTAAGCTCACTTTGGGAGTTTTGCCTCTCCTGCCACGGTATCTAATCTTTGTGTGTGTTTGGATATCCTTTTGTAAGGTAGCCAGGTCAATTAAAATAGCAATAAAAAGGAGATATCCAACATATTTCTGGATGCACAAGTGCTGATAAAAACAAGTTATAATGGTTTTAAAAGAAAGTTTACAAGAAACACAAAGGCCACGGTACAGTATGAAAGACGGTCAGCAAGTGTGTTTTTTTGTTAAAATGTTGACACAGCACTCTTAGGCGCTGAGTTATGAAGAGCGCAGAACTGCTGCGCAAATCAATATTTGCTGAGCAGTTTTGCTCCGGTCATGTTTCTACGATTAGCGCCATATCTATTAAGATTGCACCTGTTATTTTTTGCGGAGCAAACAGCGGTATTTAAATGAGGATT
>JAVQJG010254476.1:0-44105 GCA_036024015.1 Craterocephalus amniculus | reverse complement strand
TCCACATATTTTAGTAATTTATTGAGGGAAAATCCGACTAATACCAGTAATTCATGGATAATTACTCTGTGATGACATTTGAAAGCTGAGTGTACCTGTAAAATTAGGCTTATATTATTTAGACGTTAGGCATGTCTTAGACTAATGCTGCGATGGGTAGAATACCTGGTACAGGATTAGAGCTCTACGTATGCTGCGTTTGATTTGTCTCAGAAGTCGGATTTTCTGAGTTCTGAGTTGGAAATACAACCCGAAATCCGACTCAGAAAGTCGGGGTAGTCCCACCAACCCCGACTACACCAGGTGAAGATCGCTTCCCGATAAATCAAGGTGACTGACACCAAAATGAACAGATTTATGTTAAATGGTCCTGTTTAACTGTATATAAACTAGAGTTAAAGGTAGAGCTTTTTAACTTCTACGCAGACAGTAGGTTTAAAAAATGCAAGCATGTTTGAAACACTAAATAAAAGCATTGGATGTGATCTCTCTGCTAACACCAGACACTATTTGTGTACATGTTTAGCCTCTAGAATTATGACCAACTAAGAAGATATATAGCGATTTTGCAAGCTTTCCAACTTGGTCAACCACTTGGATCTGACGTCATTCCCAGTTCTGAGTTCCGACCTCCGAGACAAATCGAACACAGCATAAATACATGATTCAGCAGCATTGATTCTAAGGTTGCCCAGACATGCCACCATTTATTAAGCAAATAAATTTGGCTAATACACAATTATGTGTTGGAACACAAATTAAGATGTATTAAATTGTATTTTACTGTCAGGGATGTGTGTATCTCAAAACAAGGACGTAGATGCATTAAATGCTTCCCTGCAGGTCCTAAGTGTTTATGTTGTGTCTATCTGCTTCTCTTCTGCCTACCAGACTTCCCTCTACCCGGCCACATCAGCCAGCTCATCCGGGGGGGATCCAGAGGCGCTCCCAAGCTAGTCGGGAGATATAATCCCTCCCAGGCCACCCCGAGTTTCCTCCCGGTAGGACATGCCTCCCCAGGGAGGCGTCCAGTAGGCATGCTAAACAGATGCCTAAGCCACATCTGGCTCCTCTAGATGTGGAGGAGCAGCAACTCTACTCTGAGCCCCTCTGGATGGCCGAGCTTCTCATCCATCCCATCTATAAGAGAGAGTCCAGCCACCCTGCAGAGGAAACTCATCTCGTCAATTCAGAAATCCAGCAAGATAATGGAAAGTCTGAAGCCCATCTGCCTCACGGATTCCAACAGATTTGACAGTTGATTCAGATTTTCTTTTTTTTTTTCTGACAAATTATTTACAAAAAGAGAAAAACTGTCTCATTTCTATTTCAATGTTTATTTTTAACATAAACTGTTACATGCTAACATCGGCTCCAGAAAATCAGCATCTCCCATCAGCTTTCAGCTAAGGCTGAAGTTAAGAATACATAAATAAATAATTGTTATCGGCAGTGGTCCAAAAACATCTTGAATTTTATACATACACATAGTAAACCAAAAGTGGAAATCAGTATTTACTTTAAGATTTCACATTTACGTTAGACTTAAAGTGGTTGACCTAAGTAAGTTTTTTATTCATTGCCAATATTGTGAGATGCGGAAGAATGAAAATCTGCATTAATGACTTGATTGTAGTTTGATCATTTGCATAAGATGAGTTTAACTAATATTCCTAAAAACATGCTGCTGAGAATGTTCATCTCAATGTATGTCTGTACAATGAATAATTTATTTACCAGTAGTTTTTTCTTTTTTTCTTTTTTCCAATTTCAAAGGCCAAAGATGGTTGGTCGAGTTAAATGCAAATTTTATAGTAAACCGCAGACACTGAATGTCTCAGTCATTTTGGCCCTGTGCCCCACTAAATATTTATGCCTTAACTAGCTAATGGACTGAAGTTTTCTTGAGGGAACATACGATGCATTGATGTCTGCATTTCTAACAACATGTTAGTTAACATGTTAGAAAACATGTTATTATACCATCAAATCATGGCTCCAGACTCAAACACAAATCTGTGGAGTCAGTCACCATATCATATGGCCACTCTGGCATGGAACACGCTGATGCACAAGTGTAGCAAATGTTAAGACCTACAATTAACAGATGGGTTCAAATGAAAAGGTGAGTTGATATTTCACTGCAAGTGAGTACTGAAAACCAAAACAAACTTAAGCTGGGCATACACTGTGTGATTTTTGGCCCATTTCGAGCCGATTTTACAGTCGTACGACAAGTTCACGGATTGGCCTGAATTTCGGCTCAATCGTGGGTCGTGCCTCATGCAGACTGCATGAGATCACGAGCCGCAATCGGCGCCTCACGACCCGCTCCCGATCAGAAATCGTGGATCGCAAGGATTTCAAACATGTTTGAAATCCTTGCAATCATCGTGAGGAAGTTGGGGCAGGGCTACATGCTGACTGGCCTCAAATTCAGATTGCGCATGAGCCCGCTTAAATTCCAGACAATTATTCTCCTGATATATAAAGAATTTAAACACATTATGAGACAAAAAAGAACAGTTGTTCCTGCTTCAGCTTCAGCAGCTGGAATTTCAGACTTTATTAATGTAAACTTTGTCAGATTAGGCTTTATTATTAATTCATCGCATAGTATAAACGTACAGCACCCTGATCACTTCCTTACAGTCCAAACGTGTCAGGCAGCTTCCTCCCTTTCCTTTATATTTCTTTTGTCTGACTGCTACCGACATAAATAAAATTATGGGCGGATTTAGATTTCATTTTATGTTTCAGAAACTGAATAAAAAAGAAGTGGTTAAATTTGTGGAGTGATCAGGATAATTATCTGCACCAAGGATTTAAAAAATGTATTCCGGGGATTTCGGGATAATTTTACCTTCAGTGGAGTTAAATTAAAAATAATACCCACAGTCACAGGCAGTAAATAAAATAAGGTGGTGAGGTCTGCGTCCTGATACTTCATGACTTCTCTGCGGTTCAGAGAGCTGCGTGAGCGCGTTTGTGTTGGAATATTTATTCTGTGACAGAGGGAGAAGTTGCAGTTCCATGAAATCCTGCTTCCATACTTCTGTGTGAGAATTATGATTAATCTCGTTATTATTTGAGATCCAACCCTGTATGATCCAGGGATCTCTTGTCGTTTTTCATGCTTTCCTGATAATAACGAAAATCATTTAAGTTTCAACATCAATAGCCATGGCATCATACAGCCACATACAGTGCTTTCATTCATTCCATGTTTTCTTTTCTATTGTAGTCACGCACGAAAGTTAGTGTTTAATTGCAGAATCATTATTTATTTGGACGCACAGTGTGAGCTGTCGGGGCGCATCTGACCACCGGGGCTTCTGGGCATCGTACAGTAGTAGCACATGAATCATGCAGGACGAACTTTTGAATCCTGCGATCTATTCGTGCAGTTTGAGACGGACCTGCGAGACACGACTGAGAAAATCGCACAGTGTATGCCCAGCTTTAGAGGAAACAAACTGAAGAAAACAGAAAAAAGAAGAATGCATAGGTAATTTAAAATCAATGGCAAGAGAAAAGGACAGAGGAAGGACAATAGCTCAAAAACATGATAAAAAGTTTGAAAATTCAAGCTTGAAGGAAACAGTATAGATTTGGACATTTAAATAAAAATTATGTAATACAGAGTGCAGACCAATCAGAAAACGGCGCCACTGCATCAGGCGGACCTTTTAGCGTAGGATCCCTTAGGGTGTTGCACCACTGAAAACGGTGCACTCGACAAAACAACAAAAGCAGATACTGCAGTAAATCAAATGTCTAAATTGAAAATGGTAACTTGTAGTCGTGATTTTGGCAGTAGCTTCCAGTCAGACAGCAAGAAACACATGGATTATTATTAAAAATCATGGGGACTAAGCCATAAGTTGTCAGATGAAACCAGAGGTTGTGGTTTGCAGCAAAGCTAAACCAAGATCTACGTGGCTAAAATCTGGACATCCAAATTTGTATGTTATGTAATTTAAACATTTTTCCATTTAAAAAAATAATAATTTTGTGTATCGAATTGTGGGTCAAAAATCTTGATACAAATTGAATCGTGAGTATCGTTACAGCCCTAGTGGTCACTGATGTATTTCGGTCCTAAATCATGCAGAACTTTTCAGCAACAAACAGAACAGTAACAAAACTTTAAAGTTTGTCATCTGACAAGCAGTCAGTGTAGACCTCAGAACTGGACTGATGTGCTCCACTTTCTTGTTCTTTGTGAGGACTGAATAACCTGCAGTTCTCTAATGGGAGATTAGAGAACTTAGCGCCATGTTGCTAAATCACAGTGAAAACATTTGATAAGTGTAAATTATGTGGTTGTGCAGCTAAAAAATAAAAAAAAGTTTGTGGATCATGTAATATCAATGAACAAATAGTTTGGGGTCACTTGGTTAGTTTTTGAGAAGTTGACATTTTTCCGACAAGACAGTATGATCAAGTCCCTCTGACAGTGTAGAACAAAGATAATGTGAAATTGTTTTCACATTATCTTGAGCCCAAATTAATTCCACAAGTTGTCTCAGTTGGATGGATATAAACTAAATCTAGGATGTGAATTTTCTTTATCCTTTCTTAATCTAACAAATTCTCACATCTCAGTACCGAGGACGGAGCAGCACTGTGACTACAGTCATTGCAGAGATTTTGACTTAAAGGGAAAATGATCAGGTGAAAACAGACTTTTATACAGAAGCATGCAGAATTTTTTTTCTCTTTCCTTATGCATGTCCTCCTTTTATGAATCCTTGACACCACATATACCACAGTGCTCATTTAGAAACAATCATCATAAGTAGGTTGCAGTGGCACTCGTGTGAACATAAATTAAAAAGATGAGCACTCTGCACATTGGAAAAACGCTTAAAACTATCTGCGGTGACACATTATACATATGGGCTGAAATGTGCACACTGTTGCAGATTCCCCTTTTTGTGCAGAGCAATGCTCCAGTTCCATCAGTCAAATCACACCGACTCCCATGTCCCCACGGTCATTCATCACTGTGCCACTCAAACGCTGACTCGGGTCCCTCGAGTGTCATGGAAATATCGTCCCTCTGTGCATGTGTGCTCATTCATGTATGGAAGCTTTTCACTGAGATTATATTTGTTTTTTTCTGAATGCATGTTTCTGAATTTATCCATGCGTGTTTTTTTTTCCCATTTCAGAGGTCCTGCTGCTATGTGGTTTTTATTTTTTTCCCTCTGAAACAGCTCTGGAAAGAAATGACGGTGCATCGCTGCAAAGATAGAGTGTGGAGAGGCAGAACAAGTAGACAGAGAGGAGCGGGGAAAAATCAGGAGGAGCTCAGCAGCAGCAACAGGCAGAGGGCAAAGAGGATGGCAGTGCCTTCTAGTAGCCTTTCTGTCAAGATGATTATCTTTGAACACAGCTTGAGGTGAAAGATGTGTCAGATAACATGTAAGACGGTTGCTAAGGGGAGTTAAAATGAGACTCATTGGGCTTCACAGAAAGCAGAGACACTCAGGTTTTAACAGCTTGAATTTATGAAAATCACAAGTCATCCTTGCAGACATCAGCTGAGAACTCCTCAGTCATAGTTTTGTAACATCTCACTGCAACGTGGACTAGCTCCAGGGAAAGCGTCTGTCTGAAGGCAT
The DNA here is from genome assembly GCA_036024015.1 of Craterocephalus amniculus. Lineage (NCBI taxonomy): Eukaryota > Metazoa > Chordata > Actinopteri > Atheriniformes > Atherinidae > Craterocephalus > Craterocephalus amniculus. The sequence continues at coordinate 38,475 of JAVQJG010254476.1, read as the reverse complement.
GCATACATTAAGACGAAAGCCAAAGTGTAATCCACAATCGTTGTTTTCCCAATTTGCTTTCTGCACTGAGCATCTCTCAAGATAAAACGTGGAGACATCAATCCAGCAGCAACTGACACAGACCTAAAGGCTATAATAACTTAGATTACACACAGCTGAGGTGTAATAACGCCACTGAATGTGCTCTGTGAATGACAATAGAGGCAACTTCACAAAACAAGAACTCATCCAGACAGATCAAATCTGAGTGCAGCATCATTGAGCTCACCAGTCACCAGATTAAACCGACCGAAACTCGTGGAAAAAGCGGACTACTCACATAATTCCAGCCAGCAAAATAAATATATAATATAAAATGTATGCTAACATCTTAAAACCACAATCCTACTGAACAAAAAAGGAAAATGAATGCGTGTATGGTGACAGTGAAACATTCCCATCCTGCATCAGTCCTGCTCACAAAAGCTTTATTGTGCATGAGCATGCGTGTACGTGTCTCAGCAGAGAAACAACGTCCTGACGCTTAGCATAGAGGGTGTGCACGGTTTATGGTGACAGCTGTGTCATGGATATCTGTTGCAGGAGTATTGAGTCATGCACAAATGGAGAACAGAATTCTATTTGCTCATCTAACAGCATCAAATCTTCCTGTAAAGCAGCTTATTCTTCATCTTTAAATGCGCGGCCCGCTCTACTCAGATAGGAGTTTGCAAAAATTACCTTGCTCATTTCCTTGTTACATTTACGAAAAGGACTATTTAGGGGTGTAATAACTTAGTAATACTTGTCTCCCTCTGCCCCGCTGGTCTCCTTTAGAGATTTCCTGTGTCACATTTTCATAATGTTTGTGCCAAAGCTTACTGAATGAAAGCACAGCTCCACAACAATCAAAATATCATGTTAGCTGTTCAAACTAGTCAAACACCATGTTGTCAGTTAGCAGCAATACGATGATGTCAAAGCAACCAGCGTTTGCCAAATAGCCACATCCTTAAATATCTAGCTTCAATGTTTGTTTTAATACCTTTATATTTTCTGCCATTTCCCTGTTCTGTAAAAAAATAGCCAGTTTTCCCAAATCAAGTTTAAAAAAATAGTAATGTAAATCAAGTATTGATCAAGTATTTATGTTTTTTCTTCATAAATCCTACATTGTACTGTGGCATACTCAAGATTTCTCTTTAAATAATTCATGGTATGTTTACAGTCAGGAAAATAAGTTTATTATTTCCACCACATTTCTCAAATATGAAATTGAGATGGTAACCTAAAAATGTGCTTTTTCTTAAAAAAGAAGTTGTACTTTTACACAATCTGAACTATCCTACAATCAACACATCTTCAAAAGCTGCTTGAACATCTTAATACCAAAACCAAACCTTTGCCTCTGCTCTTTTAAGCCATGATTGAACTCAGGTGACCTTTTCCTCTCGAAGTACAAAGCTCCTCGATTCTCACATTAAGTGCAGAATCAAAGCTCATGCTGCCCCTGTTCAACATATGTATAGTCTGCTACATGTATCCCAATGGGATTATTTTTCTGCTAAGCAACAAGATGATACACAAAATGTTGCGCAATCTGTCAGATCACTGCTTCCTTAAAAAAAAAAAACGTGTGTAACAGCAAACTAAATGATGTGCATGTTTCTAGTTTATGAGATTAGATCAGCAACATTTGATTTGTTATTTCTGTTAATGCAAGCTGTTTTATTGTCAGTGTAGCAAAAGATTATGAAATACCACAAATGAAAAGAACCAATTATGAATCTTAATGGAGACTTAAAGATGATGTGTTAATTATTTAGTTACTTATTAAATATCAAAAGGTAAATTAATGCTGTCTTTGATCAGACGTAAAATAGTAAGAGTAATACGAATCAATGCTGGATTTTGATGTTATGAAATGTCATCCAACCCTTGTAACGTTACTTTATTACCATATGGTAAAAACTGGGCCCTGACCAATCTGGAAATTCTTCAGCTTACCCGGCCAGCAGAATAAGCATAAAGCACAGAGCATTAATAAGTCAAACAGAGCAGAATGCACTTTAAATTATCCATAAAATCCCATGAGACCAAAAGACCCATGAGTTGTGGTCGTGATTCAAACCTTGCAAGCATCAAAGATGTCCTGAAAGATCCAACAAGTTTTTCAGCATCCTGTCTGCAGAGATAAGTCTTCAACAGAAAGACGGATTGTTCCATTAAATGCCTCAGTATTTACTTTTAAAAGCATACAACCCATGCAGGAACTGCACTCTCCTGAATCAATCATGGGCAAAACTCAGACTGACAGAGTACGCAAGGAGTGGACATTAATATCAACATCAAGTTTCAAAACCAACTTTGTGTCACAACTTGTGAGAAAGCAGCATAACAGAAAGGTCAAAGCCATAAATTGTCTTTGTGGCATATCACCATCTTGCTGTGGCCAGTTCACTTTGCTGCTTTTACAATCACAGCACTGACAGAACACATGAGAGTGCTACTTTCACCATCACGTTAAATTAGACACAATAACACCCGCTACCATCAACAATTCAGTGCTGAGAAACAAACATCTTTTCTATGTTACGGTGTTCTAAAAACAAAGAAAATACTTCACTGCAGAAATAAAGAATTTAGCAGCAGGTTTTGAAGGAATTCACAATTCATTTCACCCAGGACAAAATTGTTACCTTGCTTCAGTGACAAACATATTTTAGACTTGTCACAGAACTGCATTTGCCAGTAGTACACAGCCTTTTTGTGACGGCGGAGGACAACAACAAAGTAATAGCAATGTATTTGCAGAACAAAGCATGAGAAATTGTCTGTGAAGCAAAACACAAGAGTACCAAAGAGAAAAGCAGTTAGGAGACTCCCAGCCTTACATACGGCACACACCAATTCATGTTCTATCCCAAAAAGAAACTCATCTTCTCTGGAAACTCGCTAAGCTCATAGTGGGGAACCTGAAGACCTTTCAGTCAAAGTCTGTGACCAGACAAAGACTTCAGAAAAGCTCTGACTCCAGCTGATCACAGACCACAGCTGGCATTTAAAAGAAGACATAAGACTCACAGTTTTGAAGTCGCCGTGGCTGCAATCCTGGCCCTGGTATCTGCAGTAAAGCATCATCTCTTTCAGGTCATGGCCGACCCTATCGATGAACTCCTTCATGCTGAACGCTTTGGGCTTGTAGGCTGTGAAGTTGGCCTTCTCCTGCAGGACAGCGAGCACATCGGGCTCGGCCAGGTGTGGCTGGGGGATTGTCAGGTGCACGTCCAGCAGGGCCAGCAGCTCTCCGGCATGGTACAGGTCGTTGCGTGTGAGACGGCTGAAGCGATAAGTGTTGAGGTTACAAATGGTCACAGCAGGGAAAACCAGGCTGCTGGACACCACGGCGTCCACGCTGGTCACGTGAGGGTAGGACAGGAAATAGGCCAGTCGCTCTGCACTCTCCAACGCCAGCAGTCCCAGGCAGGCCAGCAGGGCTGCAGCCCACAGCAAGCGCCGCACGCTGGCCGGACCATATGGGAAGATGAAACGCAGGCCGTGCAGCGTGCTGGTATGGGCGAAGGCCTGCCAGGAGTTGGGCCGCAGGCCGGAGCTCTCATGGCTCCCCTGACTGCCACAGTTCTCCTTTAAATCCATGTTTAGCCCTCCACCTCCTGAGCCAGGGAGCCCCCTGTGCACTCACACCTACAGAAAGAGAGAGAGAGAAGAAACACCGATGAGAGATTCATATTTGCATTCATTCTGACTGTACTAATAAAGCAATAAGTAGGAGAGAAAACAGAGGAAAAATGTGAGAAAAAACCTGAAAAAATTGACAAAACAGCAAATTAATCATGACACAGGAAGAGGAAGTATTAAGAGGGAAGCTGAGACCTCTAAAACCTGCATGACAAGCAAGCGACAGAGAAAGATGCTCCCTCAGGGCATCCCTCTCCTCTCCACCTCCACTTTCAATCACTCCCTGAACTGAGAGTTACTGTGGCTCCCGGTCTGCCTGTGGCTCCTACTACAGCCCTAACAAACATCCACTCAACACACACACAGATCCCAACATGCAACCCCCCCCACCCACCCACCCACCCTCTCCACCCCACTGCCTCTCTGTGACTGCTCAATTTCACTTAAAAAAATACCACAATTAAGTCCTTTGTGACACCCGGAGCGAGAGGTGAGAGTCACTTCAGCCGCCAGCAAATCAAAGCTGCCCCTGTGTATTTAAAGTCCAACCCATCTCCATTCAAAACACACACATAAACACACACTCACGCCATAACTCTCTCATCCACGCAAACACGTCAAGACTTCTCAGAGTCACCCATGCCCTCAACTAATGACAAGCCAAAGCACCTCTCTGGTTCAGCCTAGCGAGAACACATCCAGCCGCTGTGAGTGTGCAGGAATCTGACAGCGCACGTGTATGTTTGTGCGTGTGTGTGTGAGATAGAGGGAGAGCTGCTGCTGATGATGATGATGATGATGAGAGCCGTTGGTTAGTCTCGCACGCCGATCCAAACTCCTCCCGTTCTCTTCTGGCCAGATACATCCGCTTTCCCTCCTCTTCCCAGCTCATCTGTGGCGGCGGCGAACAACAGCGGAGCCGGGAGAGGCGCACACACACCAACACACATGCTCGCAAAGAGAAAGAGCGGGGAGGGAGAGAAAGGAGGGAAGCCGACACTCTCCTCCCTTGATCTCCCCAAAGCGAAGTCTCATACTGAATATTCTCCCTCCTCCCCCAGAACCCCCCCTCCCGCCACCACCACCACCACCTTTTCTCTTATTTGTCTCTCTGCCTTTCATGTTTCCACATCTCATCGCAAAATGAGTGATGGATGGCTGCAAAGCGGGAGGCTATGGAGGACTTACTGTAGAGAGGGGAACCGGCAGTGGTTGCCTGGCTGGGGAAGAGGGGGGTGCATGTCAAGGGAGGTGAAGCAGAAGTGGAGATGGAGGAGTAAAGGCAGGGAGATGTAGGTTGAGGACAAAAATAAAAAAAAACTATAAAAAGAGCGAGCGAGGAAGTGCGGTCACACGGCGATGGCACACAGAGGAATTTACACGCATCTCACCAGCAGAGAGGGGTACAGATGTAAAGGGAATAATAGGTACACAGCGCGCTTGTTAAAAGCCTGGATGGGTTTGTGGATTTTTATATCTCTGATAAGCAGATTGTTTTTCCAAAGACACAGAACTCGGCGAGTGTTGCTGAGTGATGCAAAGAGACAGCAGGAGAGTGCAGGAGGAGAAAACAGGCAAAAAAAAAGGTTGTTTAAAAAAAGGGGGAAAACAAAAAGGATGGCAAAATGAAAAATGAATGTGTGGATTATGCTGATAAACTTTCAAAGAAATAATTCTTGTAACTGTAATAAAACCGCTGCAACAGGTGTGAAATGTTAATGTGACTGAACAGCTTTAAAGAGTGGTGGACGAAAAAAATAATGCGGGCTAATGCAGGAGTGTGAATCTTGCAGCAACTCACGATTCAATCCGATTTCGATTCTTGGGGTGGCGATTCAATTCTTTATCGATTCAAACCAGTCTTAATTCACATTCAATTTTAGTAACAAAACGTGCTGATTAACTCGGTTCTTCTGCAAGCCAGAAACAGCTCTGAGGAATTGTTTCATTAGTTGAAAGAAAACTGACCATTTTCATTAAGAAACGGTTTAAACTTAGCTGTTAAACATGGAAAAGTTTAACGAGTCTTTGTCACTTAGCAGCAGCTTTGAAAGTCAAGCTAATAATTTTTATTCTTTTAAAAAAAATCAATTCTTGGAAATTTTTAAACTATTCTGAATCTTGATGAACAAGAATCTCGATTCCGATTAAAAACAATTTTTTCACAACCCCCAATAATACATACAGCATTATTATTATTAGTAAAGTTCGGCAATATATCAAGATTTCCAAATATAGAGACTTTGCCATTTAATATATACAATAAGTGAATCTTGTGTATATTGAGTTAGCTTGTTTTGAGTTAAACGTTTCTCTTTTTTAGCATTTTGCACAACTGTATCTTTGTTATGGTCAAAAAGTACTTTCTATCATTTTAATACACAAACTTCAATGTCAACCAAATATTTTAATGCACATGCTTCTGATCCTTAGCACTCAAGGCTGTAAATTTGAACCCGCTCTTCTGTTTACTTGACGAAAAAAATATATATTGGAGATACGTATTGTATATCGTGACTAAGGAAAGAATTCTCGAGATATGAAAATTGGTTCATATCGCCTAGCCCTAATTAACAGCATAAATGCATGATATTGGCATTAGTGCTGCACAATACTGGGGGAAAAAGGGCATTGCTATATTTTCTAACCCTGGGATATATATATTGCAATATGAAAAATCTAATAATTCTCAGCAGATGGCTTGAACAGGACTACGTTCTGCTGCTCTCCTGCCATCATGTTGACAAAGAACCTGCAGTCATCTTAACTCTATAAATGTTGCAAGTCAGATTTTTGGCTGTGTTTGTTGTTCTTATTATGTCTCATTGCTGCTTTTCATCTGTGAGGAACTGAGTAACTTTTGTAAACTAAGAAACGGTTTAGATTTACAGCCTTGAGTGCTACATGCCAGGATCAGGAGCACATGTGCATTAAATATTTGACTGAATAAAAGTATAACTGTATTAAAATGCTAAAAATACTTTTCAATGAGCATAACAAAGCTACAGTTGTACAAAACGCTAAAGAAAAGAGATATTTTAACTCAAAACAAGCTATCTCGATTTACACGATATTCCCCTATTCTTTATCTTGTGTGATAAAGTCTCGATATATCTGAAAACTCAATATATTGCCCAGCTCTTTTTGAAAGTAAATGAGAACACAGTGAGTTAATTTTCCACCTACATTGCAATTTGGCCCCCAATTTGACTATTGCTCGCAATTACATTGCGATGACGATGCTCAGACGATATTTTGTGCAGCCCCAAATGTCACACAGAGTTGTAGGGAAGCTGCCTTAAACTGCCGCTTCAGTGTCAGTCTTCAAAGCTTCAGTTTTGTGCTTGGTAAATGAAAAGCCGGATCAGTAAAGCTCAGGTCACATCATGATTTTGCTGCACACGGCTCCACAGAAATGCAGCCACCTGTTGTAACTTTTCTAGTCTGTGTAAGGCAGTAACAGACCAAATCGTGTGAAAGCTCATTTTTTTGTTGCGGGCCCTCTGGCTTTGTAGTTTTGCCCTCTGGCAGAAATGGCAGATGTCATCATGAATAAATAGTTCCGCCGCAGTGGAAAGAAACTGTTCAGAACCAGCTGGTTTTCACATGCAGGCTTTGTTGGCATGTCTCTTTCTAACTTAAGAATGATTCCTCTTGACAAACTAACATCAACTTTCTTGTTTAAAATTAAATCCAAACTTAGCATCAGGATGCAAAAGAGGGGGATTTAAGAGACTCTGAATGTGGCATGGGTTACAATGAATTTGTTTAAATTAAAATTGCAATTAGCTAAATGAGGGTTTATACCTGTATACCTATGCTTCACTTGTAATTCCTGTCATCTTTCTTGTGCGACTGTTAAACATCATGTGACAGCTACACTCAGGTGTAAAGCTGCATACATCCCATCATGGGCTAAGAGGACAGAAAAAAATTCCCATTTCTGAACTGTCCGGAAGAAATTGATAAAAAACCATTTACTAAGTGGAGCAGCTATAAATATTGTAAAGTTCAGATGTCAGCTCACGTGTTGATGTTAATCACACTCACGAAGAATAATGCATCTGTTTCAATCCATAAAACCACTCAGAAATGACGGCAGATTCATCTTGTTCGGCTGCATCCACTGATGTTTGTCTAATTTTCAAGTGGCTGAAACGATATATTTTCCAACATTCCCTCTCTGTAAGTGTGCTGTACACATTATGTATGCTGTGCATGGAGAGGGAAACGTGGTGTAAATACAATGAACGCAGTATCAGTTTACACAACAAGGACAAAGTGTAAGCCTGTTTTAGAGGAAATGTAACCTTCAGGCTTCAGCGAACTGACCACAAGTTCCATCTTACTGCTGGTAAGTGAGGCTGTTTGAATCCTGCCGTGTCCTTGTGTCATAATATAGAGCAGTTACTATTTTTATGTTATATAGTCCTCCATCTCTTGTAGAAGAAAATATAATCCAGCATGAACACTGATTAGAGGTTAGAATCTAAAAGATTACATCACAAACTAAATCAAAAAACAGAAAAATCACAATAATATCTTTTTACCCAGAGTTGTTAAAGTTCAGCATCTATTTTAGGTGCCAGGCAGCGCGTCTGAGTACTTGAAGAACTAATGAGTCTTTGTTTCAGCTCCACATTCAGATGGTGGAGACAGAATTTGGTGAGATGTTTTTGTAATCATGCAGGGGATATTTTATTAGCAAACTTTGGGCGTCTTGGTACCAACAGAGGAAGCACACGGGATGCTTTTACAGTTCGTCACAGCTCAGATCAATAGTAGCTGTGCAAGCCCATGATTTAAATGGAACGTCACTGTTCTGATACTATGGTACTTGCTGATAAGACCTTTTAAAAGCCTGTTTTACCAACTTAAGAGCAAGCTTGTGGGGGCCATCTTTTTTACCTCTAAAAAATAACAGCAAGGTGCATTTAAGAGCCTCCATTTGATGCTTTTCAAAAACATGACCTCTGCTGAGGTTACAAGAAAAATGTGATGTGTTGAGAACATCCAGATTTACTGCAGAGCAAGCTAAAAAGAGGGCAACAGTGTATACAGATATCTGCAACTGGTTGTGGAAGTCACGATTTTCATAGGTAGAGCATCACCCCAAACAATGAAAGCAGGATCAAGATGGCATATTTTACATGTGAACTGAAGTAATCTCATTAGTTTGTGTTTTGAGTCGGTACAAAAGAAAGAAAATATCTGCCTTTTTTCCACTAAAGACACTTTTTGATTAGGTGTAATGAAACTGTGAGGTCTCTAGTGTTGACAGTGTTCATAAATAGCAATAATAAGCCTTAATGTCAGCATTAAGAGTAAAATAAAACATCAGTTAAAGCAATAAATGAGCTTTGTGCTTATGTGAGCGACCTAAGCTTTGACAGATTCACTCTGTAGCATCTTGTGTTCATCGCTTCAACATTAAAGGTCATTAAATCAAAAACAAGATGTGTTTTTTTTTTAAATATTTTTAAATTATTCCTTTTACAAACAAGTTTTTTTTATGACAATCATTTTACTTGCTACTAGTCTGTCGTAAAATCTTTTCACATTTCTCAACAGAGGGTTTTATGTTGTTAATTGCCTGACAAGAGAGTAAAACAAGGAAAACTTAACAGAACAGAAATCCTCACTCAAGGTTACAATGACAATGAGATAAATATGGTGCTATGTCGACAGGCTGAATATCAAACATAAACACAGGTTATATTTCCTCTACAAATACACCACCTGTAATTATGTGTAAACAATGATTACATCAATTAGCCTACCACCTTGCCTCACCTGCCTCAATCACAACAGTAGCTAAATCTGTCCCCATTCATCTCAGTCAGGTTAGTCATACTAAAACAGCCAAATACAGAATACCATACCTTTATAAAATCCTACTTTAAAAGGGATACCTGGTATTGAAAAGCAATTCACGATTTTTGCATATTCAATTTAATTGCATAAACTCCCAGCTGAGAAATTTGCAAATCCCGAAATTGAGTGATTAAAACATAATTAGTCCCCCAAATAAAACAAGTTATACAATTATGTGTTAATACCTCCAGGATAAGCGAAATCACTTATTCTAAAATTTAAGCAGGGTTGTGTTTAAAAAGTTAAAGGAACCACCTCACAAGAATTCTCTTAATTTTAGCGGTTGACAAAGTTCTTATTTTTTATTTTTTGAGAAACAGCACTGAAACTAACAGCACTACTGACTAATGCCTCTTATTTTACCATTGGTCATTTTTCTTTTATTTGAATGCTATTTTATCAAGATAAACCCATTTAATTGCTTTATTGTCAATTAACTTACCTGTTACAGCTCCATGAACTCACAGCACTCTGAAGATGGTCACTCCTTTTTAAATCCTCCATCTCTTCTTTTCAACGATAAATTAATCTTTTACACGGTTTGTTACTCTGTTTCAAGGCATAACGGGGGGATGTAAGGGCATTGTCTATCTTTTCAAGAGTATCCATTCATGGTGGGTCCTCGCGACGGTAATTGAAAACTATTAAGAAAAAAATGGCGTCCGCCGGAAGTGATAATTCTTTCGACGGAGGTATCAAACCAAGAGAGGAAACAAATGTTTTAAGTAATTTTCTATCCATACTTGTATTTATAGGATGTTCTGTTTGATTTACAGTGACTTATAGCGTAAAGTTGTAAAAAATTAAAATATAGTCTGTATCTTTTTTTGTATATTATTTTTTTCCCCTAGAAACAACTTTTTTAAACAACTTTATTCAACTAGAAACAAGTCATCCCTAACTTTATATGTGCATCAAATTGTAAATTGCAAAAAAGATCATAGAAAATACAGAACCGCATCAAAGACACAATATAAAGAGACACATACAGGCCAGGCTTGTCCGATGGAGCAAATTTCTTAAGAATTGTACAAGAATTACAATATAATTTTAGATTTCTTGTTGGCTATCCAATTTTATGTGTAAGGAATAAAAACAAAAAAAAACTTGCATTTTCTGTTTTACTGATATATTTGTTCTATTTGGCTTATCTGGCTCTTTGTAGCCTATCTTTCCATCACGGTGAAGTAGTAGAATAACTTTAGCCATTAGTAAGAAAACCAGAGCCCTAATTAAAAGTAAAGAAATAAGCTGACTCCATCCTTCTGTCAAGCACATACTCACAGTCTTTCTTCCAATTTGCTGTGGTCTCAGACAGCTGTAGGGCTTGCTGCTTTCTTAACTTAATTAAGCAAATCCTCCCTCCTTTTTTTCCACTGAGGTAATGAGCATAGTTTCACGGGGATTAAACAATCTCATGGGTTGAAAATTAGGCTTTATGTTTTGGTTATCTTATCTGCCTTCATCCATCCAAACAACTTTCTATACGCAAGATTAGTACAGGCATGAGGACTGCTAGCCTTTCCTTATCTTCCTCAATTTATTTTTCATGGTATTGAAATGAAAATATGCCTCAAATCGTTGGGTTTCCCTTTTCTCTGGTTGAGGGCATAAATATGCACCTTGACTTGAATTGATAGGCACAGATAATGTCACACACTCAGGTGATGTAAAGACGCACCTGCAGAAATATTATGTGGGTTAAGCTACAGCATGGAATGAGTGAAGGGTTGGTTAAATCCCCTTTTCTCTGCTGAAGCCCCAACTTGGGAGTTTTTGATCTCAATTTCCTCGTGTGGTTGCTGTTACGTCTATTTCAATCTTATTCAGACATTAACAAGACATCCTCCATGTTTCTTATGGACATGAAAAATCTTTGATAAACCCACTTTTCTCTTCCAATCTGGCATTGCAGAACTGCAAGTAATAGATGAAATGTTTTCTTTTCGATATATTAAATATTTGTGTAATTTTCTTACTTTTTCAGTACTTTTCAGCAACTAAATAATGAGTTATTCAGTAAACACAAGACGTATTAGAATTGAGTCATTTATGTGGGATCATCTTGGCTTTTTGCAGCAAATTTACATGACTTTACATCAGATTAAACTTTTTTTCCTCCTGTTCTGTCAAATCAGAATAAACTGCATACAAAAATTCATATTAAAAAACTTAAAAGAAATATTGAGGCATGACCAAGTGGTTCTTGTATGCATGACCAAACCCAAGGAGTAATTACAATTTACATCTTAATGGATTATTAATAATAATGAGGTCTTACCAGATAATTAGGAAGCATGAGACCCAGAGTTGACCAGTTTATGCCTGACTCATTATTAGCTCTGGCGACGGAAACAGGAGGACAAATTATTGGCTGTGTGTGAGCAGTAAGTGCAGATTTTCTGGAACCAAGCCCTCATTTCAGCAAAATCCCTAACTGGTAGATGTTCAGAAAGAAGGTGGGCCAGCCCCTAATCTACACAGATTTTTTGTAATGAAAAAAGGCTTTTTCTGTTCAAATTAAGTATGCATCCAATTAAGTTTCATTATCAGGACTCTTGACTAACTTTTGCATGGATGTGAGCTCTCATAAACTCATGAGAAAGATTAATTATGTCTGCAAGGACATAAACTACCAAGGAGGGTGTTAAATACTACCCCCTGCTGGTAATGTCAGTAGTGTATTCCATATTTTGCTCTATGGATGGAGGTTTCATCTTAAGTTTTTTACTTCAAGCCTTAATAAGATAAAATTAAGACTATTTCTGTGCACTTATGAGAATTCCCCTAAATATAAGTAACATATTTTTAACTTGTGGAATTTTATCTAGATAAAAAATGACTTTAAACATGCGATAATCTAAAATTATTCATCCCTCGGATGAGTGTCGAGACCTCTCAAGGAGTCTTAACCCACAGTTGGGGAAACTGTACAAATGCAGTCATAACAGCATTGCTGCTTAAATACTACTGACTCTCTGAATGTTTGCTCAGTTAAAGTGCTGATCATCAGCATTTAGATCAAGTCGAGTAATTTCTAACATGGTTACTTATTCCACACAACCCAAAAGAAACATTTTTCTGCTCCCCTGCATAATCAAGTGTTGCTGTTGCTTGCTTTGTTTGTATTTTCTGCCTCAACAATGCCAGAGGTTTGTGAAGCTGCTAAGATGCTCATCTGGAAACGCTTTTAAAGTGACCTTTAAGTCATCCGTGGCGACATGCGACAAAAAGCAGGACAGCATTCCTGATGATAAGAGTTCCATTTGAAAACTGAGGATATTGAGTCAAATTCAGTCCAACATTAAGACTGAAAGCCTCATTTATGGGCCCATGCCAGCTCAAATATACAAAAAAAAAGTAGGGAAAGTTGGTGTTTAAATGTCCAAACACTTTCAGTATGAATGAAATCAAACTTTCTTAAGTCAAAACTAAGAACAGTGACTCCATTTTTATCATCAAACACACTTTTAAAAACACAATTCGGGGCATATTAGCATCTGTCACACTCAGAATGAGGAGGAGGCAGCGGATTAACCAGTCTGTTACAGAGAGGCTGGTGGTGGAGTCTGAATCCACGGGGGAAATCCTGTGGGGAAAGCCTCAGTAAGAGCACATTAGTCACAGTGCAACTCCACCCTGACGCAGAAAGGGCCGGGTAAACACCTTTCAGTCAGCGAGGACACCTGCCTGCAGTTCCTGCCAGAAACACTGTGAGAGGGGCTGTAAATAAGCCGGGGGAGTTCATCTGCCCCCCGCTTCGAGGCTCGGGGACGCAGATAATGACTGGAAATGGAGGTCGAGGACTAAAACTAACAAGAAAACATCAGGAAAAGAAGCTTCACCTTGCTTTCATTTTGCATAATTAGCCAATCAATGTTGTGCAGATTAGCTTTCGATTTCAGGGAGAGTGTGGCGAAAGCAACACAGATAAGAATGAAAGAAGAATGAATGAAAGAATGAAACCACGTTAGACGAACATCCTTAAACACACAATCTCCCACTTTACAGGGATGTAAATGATGTGGATGCAGTAAAAATAATGAGCATGCGCTGGTTCTAAGTAACACATCAATCATCTGTGATGACACATTTATGAACTGATAGACAAAAAAGACTTCTTTTCAACATGTGCTGTACATATTTTATACAGTTCTCCAGTAGTTAGATTCTGCTGTCCACGAGGAGATGGGAGGATGCTTCTACCGAGGGGGACAGTCTGGCAAAAAGAGTCAATGTGAAGGTGACATCAGAAGCTGTAGGTGTCATCGGGTAACTCCCCCAGCAGCTCATCCAGGTCGTCATCTGCAAAACATGCGCATGAAAATTAAAAACGGCATCCTACTCACATCAACTCCTCTAAACGCTATAACAGGAGAGGGAGCTGGAGACAGCCCTTCCTCTGGCCGAGGAACTCAAAATATGCTTAAATTCTTATAAATTTCATTAATAACTGGTATGACTATTCATGGCATCCCAAAAAATAGAAAGATGACTTATTCTGTCAGATTACTGGGAAGTAAATTCAAAGAAATAGTGGTAACATTATATATCTGTGAAACCCCCCTCTTCTTTTTAAAACCTTAACTTCTTTGTATGTACCTGCTCTCCAAAAAGTTGATATAGAATATATATACACATACATACATATATGATATTGGTTCTTTGTTTATCATGTTGGTGATTTTTTTCTTAATGTTTCTTTGTTTGGTGGTGTATGTTTATAAGTAAAACATATGAATGATTTCTTAGAATCAGTCGTTATATAATGATAGAAAACTGCAGGTTGATAAATAGCTGGCATTGTGTGGCCCAGGGTCAGCGTCAGGCCGGGTCCTGCAGCAGCAAAGACCTGCACCTCATGCATAGAGCCAGGTGACTGACAAATAAGTTGAGTGAAATTCAAAGTCTGGCTTTAGGGTGGAGCAACATCAAAGCAGACGCTGTTACCCACATCAAAACGGTTTTATACAGGAAATGCACCACATACAATGCTTTTATCCCACTCATTTACACACATCAGTGTGGGCAGGCTACCATGCAAATGGCAGGCCCGACCATCACAAGAAATTCTGTTGGAACTTCAGAGTCATTTTATGGCATGAGAACAGAAGCTGGAGCTCAAACCATCAGCCATCCAGCCGTAGGATGCCAGTGCTCAGACACAAAGGAGGATATTTTGATGTCTTTCTTTCCAGATTATTCTGAGTCGCTCCTTATGTAACAGGAGTGTCTGTTGAAATGTGGAAGGATCTTCTCCTAACATGCTTATCTGAAGCTGCTCCAGCACTTAGGAGGAGCTACGGACTCCTGCTCGAATGCTCAACAACCCCAGTACCCATGTTTAAGTATTCCTGGGCAACACAGCGAAGCCCCTCTATGTGCTCCTCACGTTTCCTACTACAGCCACAGTTTGCCCTGCTTATGGTCCTCGTCACACTGTCATAAATCGGGTTCGGGAGTGACACTATCTGAGGTGAAACACGACGACACGTGTGGGCCTGCAGGCATTTGCTGCAGCGCATCAAGAACAATGAAAGTGCACAGCACGCATAGCTAAACACGCCTCGACATTGAGAAATCTGGAAGGCTTGTGTGTTGATGAAGTGTTCCTGCTGCTCCCCTCGGGGAGTTATGGAAGCTTTTTTAATTCTTTTACCTTCATTTTATGACGCTCTTCTTTGCTGCTGGAATAATCCCCTTAAGGGGCTTCGTTCCAACATTAATCTGATAACTTTTTAACTGCTATTTAGCTGCCTGAGCGTTACATTCAGGTTCAGTCTTGATGAGTAACTACAGTTTAGTCTGAACAAGCACGCTGCTGCTCTGCCAGGATTTGTGTTTACACTCAAATATTTCTGAACATTAGCAAGCGGCGCTGCTGTTTATTCATCAAAGCCAAACTATACTGCAGTCTGACAGTCCGGATGCGACTATTTTCCATCCGTTTGTCTCGCTGCAAGTTTTGTTGTGTAATTCCGGCCTGACCTGCATCCCAGTCTGCATGTGGTTGTGCTGGATTATTCTCTGCGCTGTGCTGGAAGCATCTGACTGACTCCGTGTCCACAGCGTGAGTTTGCACCCCAAGGTTCTCGGCTCTCTCTGCACGCTTTCCCCCCTCTTTTCCCTCGTAGTCCTCTTCATCAAACATCAGCTGCATCTGAGACACCGGCTCCCGGAGGACCCTGGGAGCCTCAGCGGTCGACGTTGACGGAGATTCCTGGAAAAGGACCAAAAATATCTTTTTTTTTACAAAAAAGAAAAGATGGTACAAGGTTTGCAGATTTGCGAGGAGTTTAACCGTCTCACCAGGAGCAGCGGGAAGGGATGAATGGAGGACAAACCAACTCCGTCGGGGGAGTAGATCCTCAGCAGGTTGTTGGGCGTCACGTTCAGGTAGTGGTTTCGATGGGAGGGGGAAAACACGCCCACCTGTTCTCACAAGCAAGATAAACAGATGGAGTTCAGCGTGAAACTGACGCACGGAAAGATTTGTCAGTCTTCTGCATCCATTACGCCCATATTTGGTGCGTTTTTAGGCTCCTCGCGCATTCGTCATTTGATGCAGAAGACAGAGTAATACCACCGGAAACCGCAGTGGCAGTGTTGAGCATAGTTGAGCAGAAACAAACCGACGAAGAAGAAGAAGAAGAAGAATGGGAAGGGAAAACCGCAGAAGAAGAATGAAGAAGGGGGAATGAAAAAATTTGAGGTTGCACAAGCTTTTAAAACAAGGCTCTACAAGTGTTCGGGGTGTGTTGGTGGTTAGAAACAACTTTATAGCAGCGCGTTTATGCCGCCAACCGGTGTCAGACACTAGTGCAGTATCGAGGAGTTAACTATGAACTCAGCACTGCCCCCTAGTGGAGGTCAGTAATAGCAACACAATGAAGAGAGCGATGCCTTAAGACATCTACATCCATCAGGGAGCATAAATGGGCCTTAAATCATTTCATGACTGCAGGCAGGTCTCACCTGTTTGAGCAGCAGGACCGCTCCAACCTTCAGCTCCTCCACTCGGTCCTCCAAGAGTCGGCGGTGCACAGTTCCCTGGATCTCCCCTTCGGTCCAAAACATCACGAATAAAACAAGAGAGAAGCAGAACTCTGTCATCTCAGACAAGGTCTGTTCTCCAGTTGAGAGTTTAAGTCAAGCTGAATGGGATCCACTTACACTTTATTCCACCAGAATCACACTGTGGGTCAGCGGCTACAAAACTTAAAGAGGCATTCACATGCAAATGACTCAGCCTCCACAACTGAGTCTGATTTGAATCACATTACAGATCTTTATCCTCTCCACTTCCTTGCTTTCCTCGTGTGCTGCGAAGTCGGATGCAGTGGGTGGACGCTCCAGGCCAAACACACAAGTCAATTTCTCTCCTTAAAAAACATCTGCCAGGACTTTTTTTTTCTTTCTTATTATTTGAAATCCTGCATCATTTACAGGGCATGTTGTTAGCTCTCAGCAGGGATGGGCATTCAATTAAATTGTCTTAATTGATTATCAGGAGAGTTAATGGTTGATTATCGATTAATCATTAATATTTCTATATTAAAATTCAATATTTATGTTCATATATATAAAAATGAAGTGAAAGCAGAAAAAACCTAGTATGTTTACTTGTTTAGATTTTTATTACAAGATGATCCACTCTTGTTGCAGTTTAACTGGATTCTTTCAATGGTTTGACTGGAAAGTATGCGCTTACATACAACTTCAGCACCAGCGTAATGATGTGTTCGATTAATCGATTAAAAGATAACATTATCTACTAAAATCTTAATGATCGATTAATAGATTGTCGATTTACTGAAAGCGTAACAACCAGCTGTCGCTGTAACAGCAGGGAATAAATGTGAAACAGAGTATCTTGTAACGCCAATCAGCAGAGCGACAAGCAACATTTAAGTTTCTGTCTCTTAAAATACTTCTGTAGCAGCTTGAACCAACATTTAATAAATTTATGAGTTTCTAATAATGCTTGGAAACCTTCTACACTCTAATTCAGAAGGCATTAAAGCAGAAAAAACAACTGAAGCATCACATCTGTAAAGTAGGGGGGAGAAAATGTTGAGTCTGCTGGGAACGAAGCCGGAAAACTTCCTGCAGGTGGGAGGCTCATTAGAGAGAAGAGTCAGTTTTTGTGTCAGAAGCACTTAATACCCGTCCACTGCTGACGCCAGTCTACTACAATTGAATGACTAATAAGCACTTTAGTGCATTGCTGAGAACAACATCCACTCCTGTGGATAATCAGTACGCTACATGCGCCGCGCTTGGGAGGCCATGGCAACAGGCTCGGCTCAGAAGTGGATGAGAGAAAAGGACGAGGGCTTCAGACGGAGCAGGGAATAAAGAGGCCCCCTGCTGTAGGTACGGGGCCCGTGTCAACTGCATACATCTGCGTGTTTAGTCGAGCACGTTGGTGTCTGATTGGAGCAGCCGTTACCATGCCGAGGCACACGAGAGTTCGGAGAGCAAATGTCAGATGTAAAGCGAGCAGCTTCAGTTTGCTCCTTCTACCATTTAATCCCGTCTGCAGTTTATACAGCACCTTCAGGGTTTTACAGCATGTTATTGTTTCATTTCTAACATCATAACTGGCTGCATATTACAGCAATGAACCATGTTCCATAGGAGCATGTGTGTGTGTTCAATACCTGTTGGGTCTTTAAACACAGCCTTGGCATCAGCGTGTGTGTGGATGATGCTCTTCAGCTGCACGGCCATGTTGGGCACTTTGTTTCTGGCCAGTTGTTTCAGTGCAGCCTGATTGGAGGAGAAAAACAAACAAAACACATTATATATGCTGTAAGGATCAAATCATTCAGTGGTGACAGAGTCATGTCTTTATTAAGGAGAGAATAATATTGATCTAAAGACTGACATCAAATTGTCTTTTCTCTCAAACTGTCACAATTTAATTTCCCTTTTAGATGAAGAGACTGATTAAAATGGAGACGTTGCAATGAAACTTTGCAGCATGCAGAGCTCCAGGTGTAGGAAGAGCAATGAGTCCGGTTACCTGTCACACCTGCTCAGGCCACATTTTTCAGGTCTGAAAACTTAAACTAGTAAAGGGCATACATCTAAAATTTCACCGCACCACATGCTGCATGGAATAAAATGAGGATGGGCTTTTTTTAGTTCTAAATATTTTACTTGTGCCATTTATTTCTTTGCTATCTATGAAATCAAACTTCAAACCAAACCTATATTTGTATAAGCATGTCTGTTCAGACAGTTTCACTAATGCAGCTGCAGTTTCATTTATTCAAGATTAACCGAGATGCTTCGTCACACTGATAAATTGTCTTTTGCTTCTTTGAAAGGTGACTCAACTATTAATTTACTGAGGTCTCATCTATGTGCCAGTACATCTGCCAGCTCCAGATCTAATCATCTGAGCCTTAAATCCTCCTTCTCCCAGCACAAACATGGAGCTGGGAGGATGTACTGATGCAAACAAACAAGTGAGCAGGTTCATCCTCTTTCAGCTGCATTAGATTTGACCTGTTCGTGCTGCGTGATCGTTTGTTTATCCGTGCTAACGGGGATTTTGTGTAGCTGATATTTGTGCGAGCTTAACCTGAATGGGACCAGCCCCAGTGCATGCCATGGAGTCACTGAAAAAAGCAGAGACCAACATGTTCAAGCACATAAAACAAATTCAAAGGCCACTGCTGAACACAGAGAGAGCAGCACAACAGCAAAGTCTCCATTAGCGTGATTGATGACTGATCGTACTGTTTATCATCACAAAACACCTCCAGTGCTGCGGCGCCATTTGTCCTGATTATGCCAATAGACCTCCTGCAGCCATGCAGGCTGCGATGATGGAGGATGAATCGTTTTAAAAACTACTTGACCTAAATCTCAGTGCATATAGAGTGCTGCTTACTGCAGCGACGCTCTGAGGAGAACTTTCTCTGGAGGTGGCGTTTGTCGCTGAGCGGGTCCTGCTGTGATTATAGCTGCTTACCTTGCGGAGCACCATGACCACGCTGTATGTGTGCAGGAAGCAGGACGGGTTCCTCTCATCCAGGCCCATCTCTGCCTTCATCGCTGCCCAGGCGCCACCACTGAACTCTTCTTCCTCACTCTGCGAGCTGGATCCCTTTCAGATAAGGTCAAATGTTTTAATACACATGTTTTAAAAGGTGCCATCTTTGATATTTCTATCCTACTAGCTGCATGTTGGGCTGTGTTGTACTAAGACAACTTTGTGCATGTCAAATAGCAAAAGAAGCCAGATTTTTCCTTCAGATGACTTCCCGGGTGTCCTCTTGTGGTGGCTGATGGTAATAGCTCGTATCTATTCACTGCTGTGGTCCAGAACATCTGCTGGGATAAAACTTCGACTTTTTTAAAAAGATGCAGTTCCAAACAAATTTCAGGATGCAGGATGGGGAGGTGCAAACAGGCCATGCAGGTTCCGGCACATGAAAATCATATTCATTGAGATATTAAAGCAACATTTTAAGTTTGAATAATTAACTTCACATCAAATACCTTTGATCAAACTGAAGCAGTGAATGATAAATATTCAACAAAGAGGGTAGAAAATTATGGATTTAACTCCAGCGCTGGGGTTTTGGCCCTTGTGTCCATTTTCTGATGGCTTGGTTTGAATTGTTTCATCTCCAAATTCGGTGGAATACAAAAGTCAAAATCATCTTTGTCTAAATGTGGAACATTTGGGAGAAACCTGCCGGGCGTCAGGATCATTTGAGGTAACCATGATCACTAGAAGGAGTCGGCTTACTCAACCAGAAGAAATAGCATACCATCGCCCCTGTGCATCACACAGCACCTACCTGACTAATTTACACACACCATGATGAAAACCTTTGATTTAAAACTCTAATCTGGTCCCATTTAAATAAATAAACTGTTAACTTTATGCACATATAAAATCTCCCTATCACTGTAGTTGTTTGAGCCAGCACAATGCACCGAAAGCTTACGGCTTAAAACTCAAGCAAGAGTTGTTTCTGATGCCAGAAAGGTCCAGCCGATCCTAAACACACACACACACACACATTATTGGGACAACTGCTATTTAAAACCATCATTACCTGCTACTTTCACGCCTGCAGCAGAGATGTCTGGTGTGACAAATTACACCATGAAATGTTTCAGAGGGAAAAACATAGAGCATCACGCCAAACTAGGAATGACTCAGCATATGGAAAAACCTAAATAACCAAGTAATAAAACCAACAGTTGTGTTTTATTCACAGCCTCCTTAAATATCAGTCACTTACGGCTGCTTAAATATAGCCCAAACAAAATTTATTTTCACTTCATCATGATTGTTTGGGATGCTTATCAATGTTTTATTTCTATATTGACTTAACCTTTTAAGTGTTTCATGATCTTGGTTTTAGTTAAACACACCACAACCCATCAGGAAGTGACTTCTAGATTTTAAAAAATACAAGCGATTTCTGAGACACGTTGTAGCAAAAGCATCACAATCGTTTTATCTTCAGTATCTTGTGCTCGTGTTTGGTCAAAGCCAGAACTGTAATTGGAAACAGAATAGAAGAGAAACACTTCAGATGGAAGCAATTTCCCAAAATGACCTGAAGATAACGGTGAGGTTCAGACCAGCAGCAGCTCAGCCGGGTCTGAGTTGCACATAAAAGTCACAATTTTTTGTTTGTGTACGTGTTATCAGAGATTTAGAGTTTTTTAACGAAGAGAATGTGCTTCATAACAGTCATTATCGAGCTAGTTTTGCTTCATTAGGCTGTCTGTATTAATATATAAACCTCAATTTGGCTCTTTTCCTCAACAAAATGCACTCATCAGAAGAACAGGTTGTCATCATAGAAAGCAGTTAAGCTTATTAAAATCATTATGAGGGGAAAAAAACAATGTATTTCCGCAACAAAAGCCAGAGAGCCCTTATAGCAGAGCGGCTATATTTCAAATTAGAGCATAAATTTCTAACCTGGATGCACTGAATGACTAAACATGAAACAATAAGGTAACTCAGGTCTAACAGTGTCTTAATATGACATTAGAAAAGGAGAAAAATCTGATCATTGAGTTGATCTGAATAAAAGCAAGACTTCTAACACTTCACTCTGGCTGAAACTGCACTGACTCAGATTTTTGTTGGGTCGGACTAAAAGCCATAAAACGACAAAACAGGAAGATCTCCATCCAACAGAAGCTACAAATAGTTTATAATGACTGAATATTCTTTGTGATAAGTGCAAAGACATTCTTCATTTTCTAATGTCCGTCTCCATAGCTGCAGTATCGGCACTCAAACTGGGATGCCTGGATGTGTCCATCACTAGCTGCAGACATACCTCTCATTCTGTTTGTGCTTCTGAAACGAAACACTTCTGGTTTTAGAATGAACGTTTGGCCCAGCAGGATTAAATGGAGCGCATGGGGAGAACTTTTATATGTGATCGTGCTGGATGACATTTCTGAGAACAATACTTCAACATTGTTCTCAGAAATAAACAATATTTCTGCATTATTCTCAGAAATGTCCCCCAGAGAAGAATTAAACGTGCACTGGACTGGAGCAGGCAACATGGGCATGTCGAGTCTTTAAGAAAAAAGTAAAGGATCCTTTGAGCCCAAAGGATCAAAATTACCCGGAGACTTTTTTTTTCCTCTGTAATTATCAGCTGGGTCTGGGTCGATGTGTTTGTGGGTCTTGTGAAAGTTCCTGTCTGTGTTTTAATTACCTGGCTTGGGAGGCGAGCCGCAACCCCGTGAGCAGGAGTCTGAGGAACAGAAACAACGATCTTGTCCAGGTTCTGACCTGGCGGCTGAGATACAAGACAAAATGCATAACAGCCCATTCTCCTTCGCGCTCGGTTCATCAGAGTTCAGACAGAAAAGCAGCAGCATGAATTCTAAGCAGAGCGACAACTCATCTGAGACTTCATGTGATCCGACCGCTTTTACATTTACATTTCATAAAATGAGTCCAACCTGCTGCGGCAGAAGTCCTGCAGGACCGGGGAAGCGCCGCGTTCTGGGCAGGGAAGCCTCGGAGCGAGGCCTTTTCTTGGGAATCCTACTGGTGGCAGAAACCAGCTGGACCAGGCGGTTGGTGAGGACTGGTGTGTGCAGAGGATGAGAGTTCACAGAAGGAGAGGGTGCTGGGGAGACTGTCTCAAAAAGCCCATGAGCCTGAGGGGATGCTCGTGGAGTTGCCCACATCTTCTGTGGCTGCTGAGGAATGTTAAGTGTTCTGGAAAAGCTGCTGGGAGGTGGAGAGGCTGTAGTAAAGCCAGGGAAAACAGCAGGACTCTGCGGAGAGGCTGAGAGCAAAGCAGGACGGGGAGATGCACTGTAATTAGAAGAGCTAGGAGTCTTGCATGTGTTGTTAAGCTCTCTAAGGGTCCGATTAGGCAACATCTGACCCCCTCCACAGGTTGAAGGTCGCAGTGATTTGGCTAAAGATGAAGGCAGGGCTGCTGCTGCAGATGGAAGGGGAGCAGAAGGTTTACAAAGTTGCCCCATTTGGCTGTCGACCTCATCCAAATCTGCCAGGTCAACATCCCAATCATCAAAATCATCCTGAGCCACACAGGGCTGCACCGGCCCCTCGGTGTGGCCAGGACCCTGCTGGTGTGCCACTTTTGGCTGAGAGTTATCAGGCTTGGTTGGAGGGTGGAAGTGAGACTGAGGAGAGGAGGAAAGCTGTCGGAAACCCAAAGAAACAGTTTGTGCAGCAGCACTCTGCGTGCTGCTCCTTGATGTGGTGCCATTACACAGGCCGGCCAGTCTGTCTGTCTGTTGATGGCAAGTCTTCTCCGGTTCTCTGTGAGCAACAGAGGGAGCCCGCAGAGCGCAGGATGGTGCAGCAGCTGCTGCTACACTGGCTGGTCCGGAGGCTGAGCAGCCAGCCCAGTCTGCTCCCAGTACGTCCTGGGAAACACACAGAAAGAGATTGTCTGTGGAAACCAAGGGAGATAAACTCAGAGATAAAATCAATATGCTGCAAAATAAATACACAACCCGCAGTGACAGTTAAAGAAAAAGTGGATTCAGCTGTGCTAAATCCTGCTGGGAGTCACCTCATCGTCAAAATCCTCGCCAATGCTGAACAGGCCAGTCACTTTGCAGGTCTGTAATAAAGTTAAACACATCAGTTAACTTATATATGCGTCAAGATGCTATGTAACTCATAAAATGAGAGAATAAGCTTTAAAAGGCGCGTTATCTGAATTTTAAGTTAGCATAGTTAGCTCAAACTACCGTCAGTTCGGGCTACTTACCATCGCAGTCATGGAATATCGCGATGAAAACTGTATTTGATTAGTTTAGACAAATATACCAAACTGCCACCGATTGCCATTCAATAACTAGGGATGGTAAAAAGTTGCTGTCTTTTCTTTTTTTTTTAAAAAAAAAAAGGAATCTAGCAATAGACTGACGTGAAAATCCAAAGGACAACTTCTTCTGTAATGAACCGCTGCTGCTCAGTACCGCGCCTCTACGTTCAAACACGACGTCATGACGCAATGACGCATGAGCACTGACACAAAGAGGGTTATGGTAATGCAAGAGGATCACTGTTATGCTTTAAAATACCTTAGTTTTGTTTTATTTTAACACGAAAAGACACACATTTGTGAAAATGATTTGAGTAATCGACCTCTAGATTCATAATATTGAAATAACTGTAGAGACTTATTTTAAGGTTGTTTGAAAAAACTGATTTCGGAAAAGACAACACATAGGAAAGTTTGACCACCTACGATTCCATCACATACTTTGTTTCCGCTGGCCATGGGTAGAATATACGAAGGGTTAACCAATAAACAACATTTGAGTAACAGAGCCGTGTTCACTGTGAAGTTCAAATCTTTAATATGGTTTAAACCAAACATCCGATTACTGTCTTGACGTTTTGTTGCTCTCTGTTTGGGCAGGCTAAATTCCGGGTCAGTGCTGCCATCTGGTGGCCACAGTAAGTAGAACCGGTATCAGTTTGCATTCTGATCTATTAATATCGCAAGCTGAACTTGTATTTGAACAGAAATCTTGTGACTGTGTTCACAAAGCAAGGGCATTTCTATTTAAATCTCTTTATTTATCTCATATGAAATCCAGTCCAGAAAGTGTTAACTTGATCTCTGCTTGGAGTCCTTGTGGTTCTCGGCATTTCCATTACAGGGTGAGTAAAAGCTGTGTGCTGACATTTCTTTTCTGCTCACTGTTTCGGAGGCAGAAGATTTTAGGGAAGTTAAAGTTAATTAGTAGACCTCTGCTGAGATTTAATGGCATGAAGTCATCAACTGTGAACCTGTGTTTATCGAATAAACTGACAGATGTCATTTTTAGGTAACTGATGTTTAGGTGTCATGTCAAAGGACACGTTTCCATTCAGTTCCACCTCCCTCCGCTCTCTGAGACTGGAGCAGGAATTTCAAGAGTGGGAGGATGCACGCCGAGCTTTGGATCAGAGGAGAGCCATGAGCAGGGCCCCGCTTCCTCGGGCCCCCAGGCCTCCTCCTCCCAGGCAGCAGCGTCTCCAGGAGGTTCGGGCTCCTCCACCCCAGCTCCGCTGCAGGGACACAGCCATTCACAACACCTTCATGTGTGGGGACATGAAGGGAGTGTATGCAGTGCTGAAGGACCCTGCTATGGTTAACGCCTTAATGGAGACGGTGCATGAGGAGATGGTGTGGGCTCCAGAGATGGGTATGACCTCAGAGACTTGTATCAAACTATCTCCCAGCAATGCTTCTAATGCTCTGCTGCTTCATCAGGCATGTGGACGCTGAGCTCAAAGGTCAAACAAACGTCGGCCTTACGCCTGGCAGCCAGTAAAGGTCACACGGCCTGCGTGGAGGAGCTGCTGTTTCGTGGAGCCGAGGTGAACAGCGACCCCGGAGGCAGCACTGCCCTCCATGATGCCTGCATGGGCGGCCATTCCATCTGTGTCCGGCTTCTGCTGTCTCACGGAGCAGATCCTGGACTGCTGACAGCAGACGGCAGCGCTTCTCTCCACCTCTGTACCTCAGCCCAGTCATTCCAGTGAGTGGAAAAACCCATGAAAATAGATTTTGTTCTTTTTCTATTTGACATTAGTTTTAGATTTATAAAAATATAGCTTGAAATTAATCTATTTCTAGTTTTTTTCCTGAATTTCTCTCACAGTGGTAGAAACTAAAAAAGAACAAACTCATGTTGGTCTAAACCAGGGGTCTGCTACCTGCAGCTCCAGATCCACAAGTGACCTTCAACAGTGCTTTAATAACAGACTAAAACTGATAAGAACCAACTATGTTCTTAAATATAGATAATATGTCAGATGTAAGTTTTAACCGTTTCTTTCATGAAATAATTGCACCGATTTTCCCAGGCAAAATAACATGAAAATACCAGTAATCTTTTACAGCTATCTTCTTTTAGTTTGGAAACTATAAGGTTTTAAAAAAACATCTAGCCTACACCCCATAGTGGAAAACCTTCTATTTGCAAATTTTTTTTCTTCATTATTTTAAAACCTTACTCTCCGCATTTAGAGGGTCCAGTTAACCTAACATGCATGGTCTTTGGACAATGGGAGGAAGCCGGAGTACCCGGTGAGAACATGCAAACTCCACACAGGATGGCCACAGTTTCAAACCCCTCCTCAGCCGGAATCTGGCTCCGACTGATTTGGGACTCGAACCGGTGGCCTTCTCACTGTGTCTCACATGTCGGCCCTGCGACAAACTGGCGACCTGTCCATACCCCGCCTCTCGCCCGTTGATAGCTGGGATAGGCTCCAGCACACCCGCGACCCACTTGGATTAAGCGGTTCAGAAAATGGATGGAAGGGATGGATGGATGGATTTTAAAACTTAGAAATAAAAAGATAACAAAACTTCTGTAATTATAAATCATAACATTACATTGTAACATTTGCTGCTCTAAACTAGTTTTATTTATTAAGGCTGAGGGCAAAATTGGCTCTTCGGATTGTGAAGGTTGCATTACCCTGGTCTAAACTTTGATGTTGGTGCGTATCATGGTCAAACCTCCCGTATCTTTTTAAGCTGCGCTGAGCTGCTTCTGGAAGGAGGTGCGGACGTCAACGTGAGGACCAGAGATTCCAGGCTCACACCGCTGCACGTGGCCGCTCGGAGAGGC
Organism: Craterocephalus amniculus; assembly: GCA_036024015.1. Classification (NCBI taxonomy): domain Eukaryota; kingdom Metazoa; phylum Chordata; class Actinopteri; order Atheriniformes; family Atherinidae; genus Craterocephalus; species Craterocephalus amniculus. Next base: position 11,796 of record JAVQJG010254476.1, on the reverse strand, counting down.
CTGGAGGAGCATGTGAAGCTCTTCCTCAGCCACGGAGCTGACGTTTTAGCCACAAATCGAGAGGGGGAGACGCCGCTGAATTCTGCGTGCTCCGGAGCAGAACGGCCCTCTGAGGCTGGGCGGTACCTCAGAGTGATCCAGAAGCTGCTGGAGGCTGGAGCCGACCCCCAGACAGCCGGCAGGAAGCAGCACACGCCTCTGCACAATGCCTGTTCAAACTGCTGCCCCAGGATCGTAGACATCCTCCTGCAGCGTGGAGCAAAGCCCGATGTGGTCAACTGTGCAGGATACTCACCCATGGATTGTTTTTTACAGGTAGGAGATGGAGACTGGATGGAAAAAGTTCTGTTTTATGCAGAGAGATGCATGTAACTGCAAACTTTTTTCTGCCTGGTCTTTAAGGTGGTGGAGGATTACCCCAACCAGCAACCTGAGGCTATCGCACAATCACTTCTGAACTATGGAGCTAAACCAGTTTCACCAAAGGTTCAAGCAAGCAGACTCACTAAGAGAAAACAAATGTGCATTTTTTTAAAAGCACATTAATGAAGTAATTCAGACTGAAATATGACTCTTAATGTTGTTTTCCTTCGCTTATATTGGATGTTATGACTTTTGTACCCAGATGCTAAAGCAGTGCATCCTCTCTCCCGCTACTCTGGAGGTGATGCTGAACTCGTATCCATCCATCCCTCCCTGTGACTGGATGGACTCTCTATCCCCGGGCCTGTCTGAGGTGAGCTCCGTGCAGACTTAAATGGCCTCTCCTCGTTTATCCTCCAGCTGGGGTGCATTTGCTTCTTCTCCATTGCCTCAGGAACACGAGCCATTCTTCCTCCTGCTGCGCCAGCGGAGCGGGCAGCCTCGGTCTCTGCAGCATCTCTGCAGATGGGCTTTACGTCAACATCTCGGAGGCCGATGTCACTCTGCAGTCAGCAAACTGGACATTCCCAGCTCGGTCAAGGATTACCTGCTGCTGTGTAATGACGGAACACTCCATTAAATCTCTTTTGTGGGGACATTTTTGACAGTATGACAACTCTTTGGAAACAGATTTAGAATTTCTTAAATCTGTTAAAACACAGGCACTACTTGGAAAAAGATTTTTTTTAAAGTGCTGCATTTCTGTAACTTTACTTCAAAGATTAAATGTACATATATACACAACTAGTATGCAAATCAATATAATTCAGCTTTTATTAGTTTTGATTTTGCTGATTAGGATTTGCAGCTTCAGAAAACCTCAAACTAAACTCTGAAAATTAGCATATTGCTTGAAATCAATATAAAATGGATTTTAAATACAAAAATATCAGGTATGTCAAGTAAAGTCAAATAAAATTGCCTGAATAAAACAACTTTTCCACCATATCTTAATTTTCCGAATAGTGGGTTAGGGTTAGGGCAGATGGGCAGTAGCGGCAGAAGGCCACAGTGGATGCTCCTCTCAGCTGAGAACAAGAAACAGAGTTCAATTTTCACCAACCTCACCAAAACTAAAGATTGTGAAATATTGCCTGTTTCAGATGATTTTCCATTTCAGTCCTGCTGTTGACCATGTCCATCTATTTCTGAGCCGAGTGGAGCATCTTCTGATGCTACTTCCAGCAGGATGATGCTCCATGTCACACAGCTCAGATCAATGAGTCTACTGGACTCAAATGGCCTCAACAGCCACCACATCTCAGTTCAATAGTTCACCTTTGGGATGTGGTGGAACGGGAGATTCTCATCATAGATGTGCAGCAACTGTGTGACACCAACAAAAATTAAGCATTTCTGAAAGGAAACCTGGAACTCGCAAGGTGAACATAATAAACTTGCCGGTTGAGTGTGCATATCATAAACCTGTTGCATCCTACTCATTAAAAATGATTTTTTCTGGTTTACTGTGTATTTTCAGTTTCACATTTTTTGAAACCATGAAGTTAAACTATCAACCCTCGCTCTTGTACTTTGCAATACTGACTGTGGCGCTACATGTTAAATATGTCAACATATTTATAATAATTGGGGTGTCACAATCTAAATTTTTAATCGAAATCGATCGAAACTATGTCCAGGTCTCAAGCATCGAAGACAAGGAGAGGATCGACGATACTGCCATTTGTGATACATTACACGACAATGAAATTCAATTACTTCTATATGTAGCCCATCTTTTGAAATAAGATTTACTGTGCAAAATTTACTTACTAAAACCATAATCATAGACTAAACTACTTTAAAAATGGAATAGGCCTCTGTGTTGTAAAAAGAAGAGAGGAAAAATCGAGAATCAAATTAAATCGTGACCCTAAAATTGAAAATCAAATCGAATGGAGGATTGGGAGAATTGTGACACCCCTATTAATAATCTAAATATTTCACAAAGTATTTTCATTTTAAATCTTTTAGTGAACATTATTGTTACAGTTTAACTTTAGCAGTTAATACCCTGAAAATTCCTCAGTTTTAAGTACGTTCAGGATTTTTTGTTATGAATAAAAAATGTCTTGTAGTCATAAAACGACTTTGTATTACAGACAGCTATCTTTTAGGAAAAACTTTAAAACTTGCTGCCAATTCTAGTTTTAGATTTAGAAGTACTTTTTGTATTTGATATCTGAGTGATCATGTGAATATTGTCAAAATGACTGAGATTTTTTTATTATTAAGTTGATTGAACGTTTTGACAGATGATGCTCTGCCTCCAAAATGAGAAATTCATACAAAAGTAGCAGCCTCTCAAAGTTGAATAGTCTGCAGACAATTTCAAAGGATTAACTAGCACAATTTAAAAATGGTTTTGTTGTCCGACAACAAAACAACAAACCTGAACATATAACAAATCAGGGAAAGGTAGCTTTGGACCTTTGTAAGTCATATCCATTGCCATGGGCTAACATTTCCAAACCTAACATGTTTACAAAATAAATAAATAAATAGATTTTGAAAGAAAAAAAAGTCCATCCTTGCATGTGAAGCTTGGAGAAGCAACAGGCGTCTCTTCTTCTAACAACCGGCCCCACCCTCGCCGATGACGTCACGCCGCTGCACCGTGTTTATTATGTAGTTGTTGGGTAGCAGCTGCTAGCTAGCGGCATACAGTGTCTTATCTACAGACATGCTCTGACTTCACGGTCGACAGGTGAGACTGCTTAAACCACATTATAATTTAGACCATTAGCTCTTCATTCGATGACGTTCAGTGTAAAATCTAAACCAGCTGAGCTGTTCGGCTCGTAAACAGCCGAAGGTCGTTTTTTCAACTAGCGAGCTATGCTAGCCGGAAAGCTAAGTTTTCAAGCTAAACGGAGGCATAAACTACAACTTGGCGAGTTAGCATCAAAGCAAGCTAGCTTTCTTATAGGCTGACGTGTGGTAAGACCTAATGTCGAGTGAAACAAACATGACACGAGGAGATGTTGACATATGGCGTAACAGCTGTTTGCCAGACCCGAAGTCTGCTGGTCACTTCCAACAGAAATGACATAAGTGACTTTATATAAAAATAAAAGTATTTACGTGCGTGTAAAGTGTGTTAGCCTTTAAGTATATGACTACTTTTCTTGGCCAGTTTCCATCTGTAAAACGTTTTATGTTTAGCAGGATTTTTCTGACGTACAGGAAATATTTCCTAAAGGTTTGTGCTGTTATTGAACTTTATTACTGCGTCCCCCTCCAGAAGTTTAGTAACCAAACACCACTTCCTGTTTTGTATGAAACCTGTAACGTCACTTTTTATGACAGAGTTCTGAGAGCTAAACAATTGTCATTAAAGTACAAAAAAAACAGTAGCTCATAGTGATTCATTTAGCCCTTTTTTCCCTTCAGGTTTAATTCTACGATACACAACCCTAAGAATTTCTAACTCTGTAATTACTGTATGTCAAATTTTTGACCTTGTGTTGCAGAAATTAACTTTTCCTTGCTCACCTTCTGTCTTCTGCAGCTTTGGAGGTCTGAGATGGCAGTGTGTGCACTGACCATGTTGGATGGGATGGAGGATGAGGTAACAGCGGCAGGTGGCGTTTTCCTCCTGGTTCTGGCCCTCGTCTTGGCTTGGCTTTCAACCCATGTGGCGGATAGGGGAGACCACATCCTGGGCACCATCCTCACTGTGGGTGCGCACGCCTCTTTGATAGGACTGGGAGGCCACGACAGCTACAGCGGTGGGCCTTCTGGTGACGACGCTCCTGAGCAACAAACTGCTCCACCTTCGCAGGAGAACAAGCCGGACGATGGCGAACCGGGGTCCGAGAGAGGAGAGGGAGAGGGGACAGTGGAAGGAGCTGAGGGGACTTGGACGGATCTGCTCCTGGACATACAAAGCAAACAACCTCAGGCTGCGAGACTGCATGTTTCTGATGGAGAAGATAATGAAGCTGATGAAGAGGAGAATGACGATGATGAGTTAAGGCTGGCAGAAGAAAAGCCTGTGAAGCCTAAACCTGTTCTGAGCTCCGCCACAAGCAGCACAACCTCCATCAATGTTCGCCTGAAGTTCTTGAATGAAACAGAGGAGGTGGCTGTTGTCGAGCCGCAAGATACGATTGGAATACTGAAAAGGTTGGTAAGATGCCCAGAAACGTCAGCAGACCTCACATGGAGATGAGGTTGGAAAATGTATGTCTGGGGAGAATTTGGTCACTTTAAGGTTAATACAGCATAAAGAGCCAGATCCAGCTTGTCCAACTCGTCACACCAAAGTGAAGTCATTTTGCCAGAAGATGTAAAGCTCAGCAAGTTTTCCCTTGTTAATCAGAAGTGACATCCATAAAGAGTGAAAGCCCTTGTTTTACCACCACACTGAGAAGAGCTCAGGCAGAAACAAGTGCTTATTTTTCATGCTTCTTTTTTTAGTTAAACAAGATGTTACATGTTATCTGTTGAGTCTGCTTTAGATCTGCTCAACTCTTTAATGGGCAAATAAACTTATTTGATTTTTCCAGTGATAATACAGAATGCTTCCTTGTGATAATCCACGAAATCCGCAAAGATCAGGTTATGTCCCAGATTCTTCAATGAGATCGACTTTCAGTACAAAAATGAAAAGCAGCTGTTACTGACCACTTACTACCTTAGTACTGTTGTTGAGATCTTGTTATATCCACTAATATCACAATTACACTCAAATCTGATTGAAAATTTTAATTTGTATTTCAGCTAGCATCCAATAAAAGGGTTAAAAAGGCAGATTTTAAAGCAAAAAGAAGAGCTGCGTCTGTCCCGTTTAGTTGGTATATAGTTTAACTTTGAATTTATAGCACAGAGGTGGCTCTTTAACTTTTAAAATCAAATTAATTCCCCAAAATGTTCCTTTGTTTTTAGAACAACTCTTCTGTTACCTCTTTCTTCTGCAGCAAATGTTTCTCAGGCCGGGAGCATCAGATTAAATTAATCTACCGAGGCCAGTTGCTGCAGGATCCCAAGAGGAGTCTGTTTTCCCTAAACATCACCGACAACAGCGTGATCCACTGCCACATCTCCCAGGCCTCGCACGACAGCGATCCAGAGGAAGAGGCTCGTTCTGGGGCAGGAGCAGAAGACAGATCTGGGGTCTCTGGAGGATTTCGGGCTGCGGGTGTTGCCATTAGCACCAGCAGCCTGGTGGTGCCTGTGTTTGTGGTGATTCTGGCTGTGGTGTGGTACTTTCGCATCAACTACAGGCAGCTCTTCACCGCCCCCGCGACCATCTCCCTTGTGGGAGTCACTGTGTTCTTTAGCTTTCTGATATTTGGGATGCACAGCCGCTGACAAGTCGGAGACGGGGCTCATGCTTGCAGCCGAATGGGGCGAAATAAAGCAGTAGGTGAGTGTCTGAGAGAGATGGACTGATCAGAGAGCTCCCTGGTGCCGATGCTGCAGCTGATCACAGATTGTCCGAGCGCCAGTGAGGCTATTTGTGCATGTAACCCTGAAAAAAAAACGTGTGATTGTACAGCTTAAGTGCAGTAAATATAATCTCAATTTAGTGAGAATTTTCTTAGCTTTTTATTCCAACATAAATAAGTGGCTAACAATTCCTTTGTCTGCTCTGTTAAACATATTCTTGTACTTTATTCGCTTTTAGAACGGTTTGTTTTTTTGCCCCAGAAAAAATAGATCCAAATATCAAAACTAATTGGAAACCACTTGCTGTCGTGCTACGTGTGCCCGTCTGACTCAAACATTTTATGTTATTTAAATGAGTCAAACTCTTTGTAAGCAAATAAACTGCTTTGGGGCAGGGCTAGCTTTTTTGGTTGTTGTATAGAAATAGGCTAATTAAAACGATTCCTAGCCACAAAGGTTTGAGGGAACTGTAAATATTGTGTATTTTGTGTAAATAGAGCATCTGGTGAAGCTGCACTTACAGATTTGTGGAGGGAGGGGGAGTTCCTCATTTTGCTGGACTTGTCTAGTTTCAGTTGTACCTCTAATAATAAAGCATTTTCAACCAAAGCCGGATTCAGTGGCTAATGAAGAAGGTGGTCTGTGGGTACAGCATGTTTATTCACATACAAACGAAAGTATGCATGGCAGTGGAGAAAACTAGCATGTCCAAAACACATTATGTTCAGATACAGGTCACTCACACTTGTTTTGCGCTTTAAAATATCAGAAACACATCATTGCTTCTGTCATTGCACAGAAATACACAAAGAGCTACATGGGAGCACAGAATTATACTCACCACCACGTCATTTCAATAATAGTTCATTTATTGATCGTGCACATTACAAGACTACCGGACAGGATTCACAAGGACACAGCCAGGTTTGCTGCAGAATGAAGAATAAATGCGAGCTGGGAATCAGGCTTTGGCTGATTGTCACATTCATGTCATGGGACAAATAACTGAACACCGTTTTTGTTCACAGTCATCTCATCTGTGAGACAAAGCTCAGTTTTTGGACCAACTGTATTCATATCTGATTGTTATCCACCAAATATTACCAAACGGGCTGCATCTCCAAAGCTCAAGGCCCAGTTTAAGTTTAAATTTATTCTCAAATAAATACTATTTGTTGAAGAAAAAAACAAAACAACCAATAAATTATGACCAAGTCCCCTTTAGGCAAATAAAAAGACACAGTCAAACACTTGTTCATACAACTTGCAGATAAAAGTGACACTGATCTGGAACTCGAGTGCTGCGTCAGTCAAGAATTTGAATATTGTCATAAAATAATCAAGAAATTCACAGGATGCAAATCAATCCGTCACCAGCAAGCACAGAACTCTCGGGTAACACCAGCCTGCGGTTCTCCTGAGCTCACATTAAAAAAAGCGCCGATGTGAACAGAATATTTGTACATTATCTTAAAAGTTTTCTACTCAAGCTGCACTGACCATAAAATGTTCCTAACTGGTTGTAGTTATGGATTTTATGCATTTATAACCGTTCATAAGACAACATTCCTGGAGCCTCATACAGAGGCTGGGGGCTCTAAGTGTACAGCAATTATCTTTACAACAGAGCCAACATAATTAATGTTGTAAGGGTTTGAAACAAAATTGGGAATGTTCATACACACAAATGTCCCAAATACTCCCACGCTGCAGACAGTGGGTTAAAGTTCAGTTAAAAGAAGGAAGATGTGCAGCAGAAGATTCAGGTGCTTACAAAAGCCCGGCGAGCTGCACTGCAACCAAAACAACCTGACGGCAGCTCCGAAACACTCACGTCAAATTTGATCCATTTAAAAATAAAACAAGGGAATAAAACATGCGTTTGACTAAAGAACAATTACTCATGATTCAGTTTACGCAAAGTTTCATGGATGTCCCCCGAAAGCCCTGCTGGCCTATCAATACCAAAATCACCACTTACACACAAATAATACAAACACCACTATAAAGGCAGTGACACACTTACATACCTCACTGATGTAAACAAAGTTAAATATTTAAAATGGCACATGTATTTTCACAAAAATGCCACAGTCTATGATGCATAGTTTTGTGAAAAATAATAATACACAGACACACACCTCTAACCATACACACAAAAAAGGTTATGCTCATACAGTATTCAAACACATCCGTACAAACTCAGATACAAAACTGTGCAATACGATGCTAGAATTAAAAAGCCACTGATGAGTACTCTAGTACATGTGTGTGTCAAGTGTCGAACTAAAAGCAGTCGTCATTTCATCATCTGGAGCGAACGCAAATTATAAAAACCGGAGGATAAAAAGGAGCCACGATGGCCGGCTGAAACTGCTTTGGAAACGTTATGGTCATTTCGTGGGTTCACGAAAAGCTTCAATGGAATTCAAGATTTTTCATAATGAATAGCACAAATAATAAAAGTACATTTTGGAAAATAAATCAGAAGAAATTCAGATGTTTAGGGCCACGGCAACTTTGTGTAAAAACCCCTGACGTTCACCTTATGAGCTCAAAAACTTCACCACTAACTGTTAAAAAAGAAAAAAGCCTCCTGATAACAGGACATCCTGTTCTCTAACTTTATTTCTACTGGATCTATTTCAGTCCTTATTTAAAAGGAAACCGACTGTCTTGCAAGGTCTTTTCTTGGTTGTTCCTGGTTTGGTGTAGAAAACTGGACCAGCGACAAAAGTAAACTTCATCAAGTCGCCCTGATTTAACAGTTCAGAGTTTGTTTCAATGGTCATTTTCTGTGGAACTGCACTGCAAAGTACCTGCAGGTACTCTTACTGACCACAGTTATTCCATAACTGTGTTCACAGGGCAGTAGAGGCAATCTTACTGGTCAAATCCAAAAGATTACAGAAGTATTAAATCCGGTTTTGCCTGTCCTGCTCAGACCTGCTCATTGGGGTGTGAGGCGGCAGCATCAACGTGCCTGTGCTAGTTTAGGTCATCATAGATACTGGAAATAGAAGGTGCTGAGAGCTTGGGCTTCTTTTTTTTGGTCGATAAACTGATATTACTCTGAGAGCTGCTGCTGCTGCCGCCTCCTCCTCCAGTCAGACTTACACTTCCCCCTCCGCTGCTCAAGCCCAGAGAGGCCTTCTTTTTCTTCTTGGGCCTCCGAGAATCTGAATGGTTGGTGCCTGTGAGAGGAGGAGAAAAAAGATAATCAGACCACTTTCTTTTCTCATCAAAAAGCTACTTTTGCACTTAGTGTTTCATCCTTACTGGTTTTAGAGGAGGAAGAGTCAGTGGGGGAGATATCTGGGGAGTCTTCCCACTGCAGGCGGCTCATCAGAGTCTGTCCGTTGGGAATGTCGAAGCTGTCGCTCTCCACCGAGGGATCTGCGTCGGGTAGTGCTGGCCTGTTACAGGAAACCCAGACACGGTAACAGATGAGTACCAATGATGAAAAAAGGGTTTTAACTACAAAAAAACCCAAACATTTTTAGAAATTCTAACACTTTCTCTACATTAAATGTTCAAATCACAAATGAGTTTTGATTTGATGATTTTTTTTAAAGCTTTTCCTTTTTCAGAGCCACAAAGAAAAAATGTCATCATCACATCTAACACCTGCCGGTAGCACTTCAGCCTGTCCCCGCCGTCACAGAAGATTTTTACTGCTGTCAGTTGCAACCACAGTCCTGCTCTGCAGACACAGGTAACTCGTAAGGCCCTTTCCTGATCTTTAAAAGTGATAAGAGCATACACACCACTCCTCCACTGCAGCACGCACACACGTCACACCTTGTTCACAGGGAAAATCCCTGCACTGTCTTTGTTCAAAGCCATTGCTAAGACCGTGTTACGTTTGACATTTCTCAATTCAGACTCAAGATTCTACAGCCAAAACTACATGAGCCCATGTACAATATGCAGCTTTCCTTTCAACAAAAAATTGCATCCTGTAATAAACAGACGCAAGTTCAGATCAGTGGTTTTCACTGATCAATGGGTCATGAAAAAATGTATTTCAGCTTTTTTATTGTTTAAAAGTATAAAATAGATGCAGGAGTCTGGGAGAATCTGGCTGTGTAAGGCAGCGTACGGTAAGCACTGTTAGATAGGAAACCAACATGCCGACACGATCAGTAGAGCTGCGTGGGCTCAGGAGTTCCTCAGAAAGCCGTTTTTCACTTTACAGTCTGCAAACCGCACGGAAACAAAGGTTGTCTGGACACAAGTTCGTCCCAGGTGGACATGAAGGAAGCATAAATCAAGTGGACATATGCTTTTGGTTAATTTTGACGTAGGATTCTCGGTGCAAAAGACAGTTCAGCTCATCCAGGTTGTTGCCAATATTATGGCATGACAAGGTCAACTTTAACATGTGTTATGGTCACAATGATGGAGACTGGTATGATGGACTTTGAGAGAAATGCTAACAACATGGGAACTCAATTTCCCTGGAAGTTCCTGGTTCATCATTCTGCCTGACTTACAAAAGCACGGTTTCATAAACAGCGAGTGTTTGCAGATCAAAAAGAGATAATAAAACAACAGAAGCTAAGTTGTCTTATATTCAGCAAGAATAGACCGGTTCCTCAAAATGACCAGGAACATTTCGTTTCATCAGTTCCCAGACTATTAGAAACTGGAATGCAACTGAAATTCCTCTCCAATATTTTCTAGAGGGTTGCTGACATTCATTTAAAATTTACTTACATTATTATTAAAGACAGTGAGATGCTGATAACAATTCTCTTGGAATTCTAGTGCTGTAAAGGTGAAAATATCTTTTTTCTGCATTTAAAAAATGTTTCTGGAAATCCCTTTCCAGTAAATTTGGAAACATCCATCAGCTCTTGTCAGCTGGGAGTTGGTGGGAGAAGCAGGAAAGTAACATCTGATGGATCAAAATGCAGAAGTGGAAGTTCTTTCAAGCCCCCAGGAATGTCCGAGGGTTTTTCTCCTACAGCATACAGCAGCCGAAATGTGTCATTTATCAGAGGGAGAACTTCCTGTTGGCCAAAATGTTTGTGGACTACGATTCTGGAGCTCAAATTTGGCATTTTGGGTGCAAACATCATGCTAAGTTGGGGATAGGTAATCATATGCATCTATGCTTATACAATAGTGGCTCGTAGCCACCTGTAACACTAAAGCATACCCCGTTTTAGAATCTATTTTAATTCACTTATTCATTACAAAGTTAAGATGCGTGATTGAGACCATGAAGTGTTTGAGAAATTGTTCATTGATAGACTAAAGTCTGTCATTTTCCTCATCAGATCATCACCAGTCAGACCTGCATTTACAATCCTCAGCACATTATTAAAGTACTTCCAGTCACTCCCTCATGCTACCCTGCATCTTGCTTTCTACAGTTTGTGAAGCAACCTGGTCAGAACACAGAACTGTGTTTGCAACCCTCTCCCCCACCACGAGGGTCACATGACCAATTCAGACATGATTTATTCAAGCAGACTTGAGTTAGAAGGGGACAGGGCAGACTCACGCGGACGGCCCCAGGAGGAACACCCTGACGGCCCTCCTCTGCTCGTCCGTGTGCTGAGGACACCGCTGAGACCTGGAGGGACACAACGTGGCATTACATATTCCTGACTGACGGCCCGCCGTCACCCACCAAATGGCTTCTCGCCTCACACTGGGTGCTTTTCATTATACCAACATGGCTCCTACGTACACTTACTTGCCTCTCTTCCTCGAGGATGCAAGGAAAGATTACCAGAGTCCAAGGTAATACAGGTACTATTTGGAAAATTAGAATATGCTGGAAAAGTTGTTTTATTTAGGCAATTCAACATAAAAGGTGAAACCAATACATTTTATGTACTAAGTAGAGATCCAAGAGTTTACTTTCAGAGGCATGCCATTTTTGTATTTAAATCCATTTTTTATTGATAAAGCAATTTTCTGAGTTTAATTTGAGCTTTTCTGAAGCTACAAATCCTAATCAGCAAA